>CABHPR010127591.1:0-24306 GCA_902168415.1 Peromyscus melanophrys
TGAAAGTAATTCAAATTAATAGAATTAGTGTTATAAAGGGTTTGCTAATGGATTTGCTTGTGAGACACTGAATCCCACAAAGTAGAATTTAGCTAAGCCAGCACTGCCTCCCTCCACAAATACTCCCCAGGGAAGTGAGGCTAACCAGGCAGGTTAGAGTAAGATCCAAGATGCTAGGATGTGAATGTCTGTTCACTAGAATTGACCAGCCTTTTGGTTCTAGTCACATAACAAAGACATTTCCTCTATCAGGCTGCTCAAGGTGGGTAGAGTAGGGTCACAACCACCAAGTCCTGGTCTGTCATAAAAGTCCTCTGTGCTCTTATCAGAAAAAACATAATTCCTGCCAAGTGGGCAAGATGACCCTAGGTAGCAGCTATTTGAAAAGAACAACACTGATGTGCTTAAGAAAGAATTCTGGCAATTATCTTTGCTGTGTCAATCTCCCATCTGCCCAAGTGGCCATTGGTTAGACTTGGTAAAGAACTAAGTCTTATTAACCTGGGGACCATATACCATGCATCTGTCTCCCATCCACATGACTAGATATATGCCTCAGCCCCTACTGCAGCCCCACTGGCCCTGTAAGGCATAAGGAAGCCCAACCATGTTGGTTTGGAATTGTCAGCTTATATCTGATCTGATGGCAGGAAGTCCTGGGGTCCCTAGTGCTTTTCACCTCCCAGCTCTAATAACCTGTGTTCATGACTAAAAACAACTGAATGTCTCAGACCTGGGTACATGGATGGAAAGTTTCCCCCCCCCCCTGGTATTTACATCAGATATCCATTCAGAAATCCACTGAGAATGAAGTGCAGCAACATCCTACCCTGATATCTCATTAAAGATTCTTTGCCTCCTTTTGGCATCCTTTCCACTCAGAATGAACTTAAGGAGGTTCCTGCACAGCAGCTGCAGCCTTGACCATTCCTGGCTCTCTGCCAAACTAATCAGAAATCCTTCACTTTGGATTTGCTCTTAAGGAACCCAGAGAAGCAGCGTAGGCCCATTGCTTCAGATGATCACAGCTTCCGAACCCCATTACTAGAAGGTCTAATTCTAGCCTCACCACCTCCTTAGAAAACCAGGGTGCTCTCTGCCAATCAGTGTGCTCAGTCTTGCCAACATGTTGGTTTGTGAACCCTATAAGCACTTAATGGATGCCACAAGGGCAGTTGGCATTGCCTCAGCACTGGTGATTTCACAGAAGATGCCAAGGGCTCTCCAGGATACAATATAATTTCCAGAGAAGGGACTCTTAGGGTCACTGCCAAAGGCCATCACCTGATAACAAGCTCTTCCCCATTCACCAAAAGCCAAGCTACCCTTTCCAGGAGCTTTCCCTGAGACACAGGGAAAGGTCTTCAGCACCTCCTCCTTCCAATCCAGAGACCTCTCTGATTCATTAGAATCTAATTCATTCTAATTCACTAGTTGATCATGTGTGGAGAGCAACTCACTTTCCAAACACTGCCCAGGAATGGCTCTTCCCTTAAGATTGCTTACAAATAAGATGAGAAATAAAGGATGCTATGAAATTAGCTCAAGATAATAGGGAAGGAAGACAAGTTCCATGAGGTGAACAAGAACATCAGAGAAGATCCAGGGGCTGTTAAAATGTATGGGGGTGGTGGGGGATTGTGTATGTCCTGTCAGAACAATGATAAGTCACATAGGTAATGATAAAAATTTTCTCATAAGGTTCAGCAGAAAACATTCCAGCCATTTTGTTAGCAGAGGTGTTACCAACTCCTGATAGGTACGACTTAAAATATCTAAGGACTGGGCATCCCCAGGTGAGCCCTCAGATACCAAGAACAAATACTTACAGGAAGAGTGATGTCCCAGCCCTGCACTCAAGGTAGAGGAAAGAGGACTGGCTAGTGAGAGGCAGGAACTCAGAAACCTTAGAGGTCACTGACATGCGGCAATACTTGGTGGCTCCTGCCCTGCTAGTGGTTGTTATTGAAAATGTGAAACTCTTTCGCTTTGGGCAGGGGACTTTACCTCCTTGTTATTAGTGACACACACCAAAAGAAATCCAGTGTGGGTGAAGTTCAGGGCTGATACTGAAACCTCTTTAGTCCCTATGCAGAGGGACTTCAGCAGAGCAGCTGCAGCCTCGACAATCCCTGGCTCTCTGCCAAACTGTCAGAAATCCTTGACTCTGGGTCTGCTCTTGAACTCAGAGGACCAAGATAGGCCCATTGCTTCTCAGAAACTCTCCCCTCCTTAGCCCCACTCCTGAAAGGATCAGCTGAATCCTTCCTCCTTCAGGAAGCTCCGCATGCTTGCCCAGGACTCACTGCAGTTTTCCCAGAACCATTTATTTCTTGGTGTGTGACATGGAGACGGAAGGCCGTCTCCCTTCTGCCTCCCTCTCATCTCCCTATGCTCTCCGTCCTGTCTCCCAAGAAGTCTGTTCAGTGTAGTCAGCATGTCTGTAGGTAAAATGCTAGACACTGAACAAATGTCCCAAGGACAGTTGGTGTTGTCACAACACTGGTGACATCACAGTGAATGCCAGGGCTCTCCAGGATACAGTAGAATGTCCATGTGCTGACGTCACATGGTATAGTTATTACATCCCTGCTACATACCTCACCCAAAAGGGACTTGAAACGAAGGTGCCATTTCCATGAGCCTCTGTGGTCACAATGGAAGCCTTTAGGTATATCCTCCTTCCAAAGCCAGAAATCTAGCCCTCTGCTTCATTAGAAACTTTATCTATGTGAAGCTGAAAGCTCCCTTTCCATGCACTGTCCAAGGTTGGCTTTTGCCCTCCTTAAGATCCATAATCAGTAAGATGAGAAATAAATGATGCTTAGAAATCAGGTCAGATAATGGGGAGTAGTAGGGAAGAGAACTCTGAAGTGAACAATCACCCAGGGAAGATTCTCAGACCTTTAGAGATTGGTGGGTTCAAAAAAAGAGTCACACAGGCAGTTATGAAGATTTCCCCCAGAGTGTCAATAGAGCTCACTCAAGCTATGAGGTTGTTAGTAAAGATGTGACTAGTGCTGGACAGGTCTGTTTGGAGCCACTGAGCCCAGGTGAGCCCTCAGATATTGAGAGCAAACAATTTCTAGAAAGAGTATGATGACCCAAACCTTGAATCAATAGACTTGGGTATTGAGAGCCGCTGGTAGTGAAAATCCATGAGAGTATTCAGCAGTGACAACTAGTGCTCAGAAGGTCAACCTATCAGAACTGAGGGTTCTGTTAGAGGAAACCATTATGCAAGGCTTTATGGAATTACTGCCTTTTGAATGAACTGGCTGTCTCTGGTTGTAAATTTCTTGTGGAATAACAGCTATGATTCTCCCCATTTACCGTGCATCTCCATGTTGTGTGTACATGTAATCTCACAATTGCATCTCAATCTTGGGCACAACTTTCCCTATACATTTGGGGTAATTGGATAGCAGTCCCCAGCTGCGTTTATTTTTCATTAACATGTATCTGGCCAGAGCCATTCTCCAGACAAAAGTATTTCAGCAAAGATACCTTTTTCCAAGGACAAAATTGCACATAGATAAACATTAGCTCATCTCACTCACAGATAGAGAAAAGAACCACTAACAATTAAATCCTCAACCCCTTACCTTCATCCCGGGTTATTTACACAAGACACTAGCTTAAGAGATTTACTGCTCCCATTCCTGGGATGATGTTTTAGTCATTTGCTAGTTACTGAGTTAAGGCAGTTACTTCCCACTGACCCAAGGAGATTGCCTACAAGGCCAGGCAGGTGATAGGTGCCAAGCTTCTTTCTTGTGCAAATTAAGTTTTAATTCGTCCTCAACCAGGGGCTAGTCCTAGATTTTCTCCTCAGCAATTACTCTGAGTGAAAGTGCTTTTACTAACCAAATACTACATGCTCTGACATAGGTTGCTTAGCCACCTAGCATATGTCCCCCTCCCTATCAGAAAGCAGCTGCAGCTGGGATGAGCAGGAAAAGCGGCGCCAAAACCAGTTTACTTTTCTTTTGACTTTTGACCCCTAATATTCTACCTAGCCATTTCTAGATTATAGTTTAAGCACATAAATTCCCTAATTGATCTTAGCCTTTAGTTGACCCTACCAGAGAACTCCCCTTTAGTCACTCCCCTTTTGGATTGTAATTGGAAGCTGACAATTAATTGCTTTATGTGTGGATCATTATCACCTCTTTCTGCGACCCTGAAAAATTCAAGCCTCGAATTGCTTTGCCAAAGAATTACTGCATATGTATATATACCGGTTCTCAGAGAGCACTAGAGAGAATTGATGGAGAAAAACAAAGATGAGGACAGAGATGGAAAGAACTAGGTAGAATGATGAGAGAACAGCAGGAGGGACTGAGAGCAGGAGGGACCGAGGGGAGCTAAGTAAGAGAGCAGAAAAGAAACTGTGTAGATAGAATCGTCATAGAAGAATAAAGTGAATGGGCTAAAGAACTCAGTGTGCTTAGATTCATTTGATATCCCTCAGATTAGAATCCTCAGCTGGTTGGTAGACTCTTCCATGGACCCTGGGAGCAAACAATATAGGCTGGACCTATTATTGTTTGTGTTACTTGGGTGAAGAACTCAGAATTTTTCTTTCAGCATCTGTAGCCCTTTGAATCTGAACCATTCTAGGACGTCTGGTTCCCAGAAATAGCCCTCAAATTTAGTTCCATTCCAATTGTCTCTCAGTGGTCCCACTTTTACTTTAGGCTGATATGTGAGGTGAGATGGGACAGATACTGGTCATCCAGGCAGCCCTGGCATTCTAGTCCCCCAAGAACCTTTTTAAATAAACGTTCCAGGTTTTGTGTAGAACTCTAGAAAAGGAACAAGGAATCCTGGCTACAGCAGATGATACAGAGAGGTTATGACAAAACAGGCTGAGTTCTCACATGGTGATGCGGATTATTGTAATGGAGAGGCAAGAGTCTCTGGGTCAGGAATATGCAACAGGCTAGGTACTCTGAAGATAAAATTTACACCACTTTTTTTTCAGAGCTGAGGACCAAGCCCAAGGCCTTGTGCTTGCTAGACAAGCACTCTACCACTGAGCTAAATCCCCAGTCCCCAGTTTTTAAGGACATACTTTAGAGAAAAGTCAGAGGGAAATGGACGACTTAAGACTACCAATGTCTGATGCCATCTCATAGACTTCCCTAGAATGTGTTGGACTGATTGTGTTTGTCTTTGAGGGATGTTATTTTTATAAAGACAACAGACTTAGTAGAGGGTTTCCTAACATTGAGCTCACTAGCACAAGGACACCCTAATCAATGATTAGTCTGGAATTCTTTAAGGAAAGAGGAGATGCAGCAAGTTGATGAAATGAAATGCAGAAGTGCCTGCAGTTGAAAGATCAGGATGAGATGGGTCACTCCAGAATGTTCATCAAGAAAAGTCAGAATAAGGAAAATGAAATATGGGAGAAACTCTGACAATATGTGAGAAAAGTCTATATTTGTTAATGCTTTGGTGATTGGCATTACACATCATCCTGGGTGTAAGGGTTTGGTCTTTAATTACATCATCAACCTTCGCCGGTGCCCCAGCTGTAATTCTCTATGTTAATGTGTAAGAGAAGAACTGAGGTAAACTGACAGTCATGTCCCAAATATCAGGCAGACCAGTTTCAATTACCAAATGCAATCATTGTTATCTGAATATCAAGAATATGACTATAGCCTCAGTGCAGTTTCCAATGACCTTTTGTCATATTCAGCTTCTGGCTGTGCATTTTAGAAATTATGTAGATAGAAGAAATTACCTGAAGCATTTTCAAGTATAAAAACAACAGTCAGATTCATGATACAGTACTGCCTTGATTTATTTAATTATAACTCATGTGGGAATAGAATCAGTCAAATTAAGAATATTAACATTTTCTTCAGAATTCTTGTCAACACTTAATTATATTTTATGTCATGTTTGATATTTCTGAAATGCTTGTAGCGTATTACAAAGCTTGGAATAAAACAGGATCTTCTGGGCCTGACAGGACTACTGCACTCATGAACTCCAAGGTCAAGCCGTCAACATTCTAGTATGGAAGAGAAAGGGGCTCACCGGCCCCCACCCCTACCTGAGAAGCTGGTGGCAGTGGATGGCTTTTGGAGGAGGAAGAGTCAGTTTACTTTAGGGTGCCGATGCCAGGTAGTTTGAGCAAACTTAGTGATGGCTCTAACACAGGAGCATGGGCATGCAGTGTTGCCCTAGGTAGATGATTTAAAACAAAACAATGGGCATGGATTTAGTAATGTTGGAATTAAGTGAGTGGATCAGGAACAATTTGAGAGGAATGAGGGGTAATATGATCAAAATACACGTATGCATGGATGAAATTCTCAAAGAATTTTAAAACTGCATTATTTAAAAGTTCACAGTTCAATAGCATTAAAAATCTGATACGAAGTTTTATCTTTTGAAAGAAAAGTGAGAGAAAGTCACTGTCACTGCAATTCAGATTTTTGACATTGGACTAGAAGATTTTTTTCTGCAGACTCAGATGGTCAGCCTGGCTCAGTTCATTCACTTATGCTTTTAACTATCTTCTTTTTTTCCTTCCTTAGGAAGAATTACATAAAGCCTTGTGATTCTTATTGAGCAATTCCACAAATGTTTACATCATCTTCAGAAAAAGGTAATTCTAAGTGGCATTTCATTTTCTTTCTTTTGGTGAATAAATATTTAACTGTGAAATGTGAGCCCTGGCCCCCCACTGTGAGTGGCTGCCGCCTTCCTTGCCGACCTTGACCAGATGTCCTTCCTATACTGATTCCCTGCCGGCTTCCTTCTCACCTCCCGATCACCGGAGGTTCTTCACTGGAGGTTCTTTGTTCATGTATCCAGCATTTGATGTAAACAACTTAGATGCAAGAATGTAGAACATTTGGTAGCGAACTTCTGCTCTCCGGGGATCCTCCATTGTGCTGTAAATCTGTATTTAAGGTTTCTTCCCTCTTTCAATACACGGCATTCGGCATTCTGCCTTGGCGAATGACTCGCTGTCTCTTGTCTCTTATTTTTAATCCACAGCCCCTTGCTCTGACACGGTGAACGGGTTACGGTAACGCGGGAGTTGCTGCAACAGTGAAATACTCTGGAACTTGACTGAAACATGAACAATAGGAAAGTCCTGTGTGTTGGTTTTTAGCGGAGCTCTTACCCTGTGAGGAAAAGTCATGAAACACAACAGAATCCACTAACAAGAGTTTTATTAAGATGAGGAGAAAAGGATAGATGTGATCAGGCCTGCTGAAAGGACATGTGTGTGAAGGGGGCAGGGGAACATGGGGGCAGGCTTTTAAAGGCCAAGCTGCACCTGCACACACAGGCCCACGTGACTACTCCACACATGCGCATAGATCACATGGTTGCACCGCGCGCTTTACACAACCACACAGCCATGGGGTCATGGGTCACGCAGGATGTATGACCCAGAAATGACTAGGCAGAAATGACTAAGTGTCCCACAGAGCATGTGTGACCATGGGGGCATGGTGGGAATTTCTATCATCCCAGACTCTTTGGTTTTATAAAAAAAAATGGTGGATGAGTGAATATGGGGCATCGTTTCTCTCAAAAACTGCTTCCAGCTGACTTGGTGGGAGTATGTTGGCTCTTGGTGGGGAATAGGGAGAGGAGCTTCTGAAGTCCTGGAATGATAGGCTGTCTGTCGTCTGTTGCTCTAGAGTTGTCCATCCTTTGTGGCCAGGAAACTTGTCTGACAGGATACTGGTGACACAGAAAAAACTTAGAGAGAAAAGAATCATTATTATTTTATTTTATTTGGAGTGTCCCCAGAACAGGGGAGTTGACACTTATTTGAGGTAGATTCGGCCTGTCCAGATGGATTTAAGCTGGTTTCTGGAGCTTGGAAAAAATTTTGAACATGTTAAGAAGCAGCCATGAGAAAATTAGTGATTATTGTGGTGTTTAGTACTCTGCTTAATTTTCACCTGAGACACGCTTTATTAGAGTTAATTTATTTTAAGGCACCTGTTTCCTTTATTAGTTTATCATTCAGGAAACACAGGTCATCAGTTGCTGAGCATTTAACAGTGATAGACTGTTACATTACAGTCTGTTTTTGCAGAACCCAGACACTTTTGGGTCTGGGAGTGTAAATACCTTTTGATTATTACTGTTTCTTTGTTTTTTCCTTACCACCTAGATATTTTTTATGGTCCTTTTGCCTCCGGCCCTGTGTGGCCCTAATTAGGAAAGGAAGAGCTTATGGGGTGATACCTCATTCCTCTGGAATTGGTGACAAGGCAGTGGATCCTGATGTCCTCTGGAGCTTGAGAGAACAAGGCCCTGTCCATGTTGCTGTATAGGAAGAGAGAATTTTCTGGGAGGTGAGATAAAAGATTTTAAATGAGACAGGTGGACCCAGTGGGGAAAGCCTTTGAGCTTAGCAGCTGTAGGGGGTCACAAGAATTACCTTGAAGGGTCCCTGCCACTTAGGGGAAAGGGGTGAAGGGCACTGGCCTGGAGGGGAAAGAAGAACCTGATCCCCAATGTGGATTGGAGGTGGGCAATGATTGTCACATGGCTGAGTTAAGGAATGGTCTGCGAAGTTCCACAGGATAGACCTTAGGTGGCATAGCAGGGGAGTTAACAGGCTATCTGGAACAGTTGAAGGGTTGGATAAAAGATCTGGTGTTAGAACTGGCCTTCCATACATTAGTTCAAATGGAAAAATTGAAAGATGCTTTTTAGGAAGAGCCCTGAGCCTGAAAAGAGCTAGAGGCAATAGTCTTACCCAGTCAAGGTGAAGTTCCTGTGACATCTTAGTAAGAATAGTTTTTGAAGACCGGTTGGTACACTCCACCTTTCCTGAGGATTGAGGATGGTATGGGATATGAAAGTGCCAAGGAATGTTAAGAACCTTAGCTAGTGTCTGGGAAATCTGAGAGGTGAAATCCAGACCACTGTCAGACTAAAGAGAAGCAGGAATCCCAAAATGAGGGATAATTTCTCGGAGAAGGAGATCTGTGACGTCTGAGCCTGCTTATTAAAAACCGGGTATGCATCCACCCAATTTGAAAATGAGTCCACCATCACGAGGAGATATTTAATTTCCCTGATGGTAGCCATATGGGTAAAATCAAGCTGCGAGTCAGTTCCTGGAAGGGAACCTCTAGCCTGGTGGGTGGGAAAAGGCTGACTTCTGTACTTGGTATTGGGATCTGGCTTTTGGCAGATCTCACAAGAGGCAGTAATAGTTCTTAAGAACTGTAAGTCCTCAGAGGTGGGCTGCAGGTGAGCTTTTACAAATTGAGACAGAGCAAGATTATTAGGGTGAAAGAGCTGGTGTAGATAGGAAAGAATTTGCCTAGTGTCAGGGGTTCCCTGTGAGGGTGTGAGCTGCACTGTATGGATTCCCTGTGGTGGGTGGGGTGAGACTTGGCCCTGGAGGGCTGCTGTCCTGACTGCCTGGTCAGCCTGGTTGTTTCCCTTAGAGATGATGGAGCTATAGGTCTGATGAGACCGGCAGTGAACAATTCCTATAGTCTTGGGGAGGTGGGAAGCCTTTTAGCTTGGCCATTATTTGGCCTGAGTTAGATATGGATCCCTCTTTTGCTGTGAGGAGGCCACACTCCCTCCAAATAGCAGCATGGGACAGGAGGATATCAAAAGCATATTTGGAGTCTGTGTAAACATTTAGAGATTGTCCCTGTGCCAATTGGAAGGCGCAGGTGAGAGCTATCAGTTCGGCCTGTTGGTTAATGGTGTGTACGGGTAATGCCTGTGCTTCTATTACCTCAGTATCTGACACTATGGCATAGCCCGCTTTATGGATCCCTTCATGTAAAAAGGAGCTGCCATCTGTGTACCCGGTCTAAGTAGCCTGAGGCAATGTGCCCTCCTGTATGTGTGAAGGGTAAGGTAACAGTTCCTCTAAGGTTTCAGTGCAGGAATGAGAAGGAGAATAGCTAGCATTATGTTGAGGGGGGAGGCTTGAAATATTAAGAGGTGGACAGGTCCAGAAAGTAAGTGTGGCATCCTCTAGTAATGCCTCCTGGAGAGAAAGAACCCAGGAAGAAGGTCAAGTTTGTAAGCCTTTATATGTTAAGAGATGAGACAGGTTATGGTGAGAGAAGACAGTAATAGGTGTCCCAAAGCTCAGCTTCTTTGATTCCCAAATAAGGAGCTCAGCATCTGCTAAATCTCGGATGCAAGGTGCCCAGCCCTGACTGGTAAAGTCTAACTTCTTTGACAGATATGCTACAGGCGCAAAGGAGGGTCCCAGCTGATGCCCTAGAGTTCCCAGGGCAAATCCCTCCTTCTCTGCTACCTAGAGGGAGAAGGGATGGGTTAGGTCTGGGAGGTGAAGCACTGGGGCCTAGAGAAGAGCCTGTTGGAGCTTCTGGAAAGGTTTAGTGACAGGGTGAAGAGGGGGCTCATGTGGAGAGCCCTGAGCTGCCTCGTATAAGGGCGAGCAAGAAGAGAAAAAGGTGGAACCCAAGACTGTAGGAAGCCAGCTATTCCTAGGAAGGACAGAATCTCTTGTTTAGTAGAAGGGACTGTAAGAGACTGGATTAGATGCTTTCTATCTACAGTAATAGCCTTGTGGGTTGGAGTAATGGTTAGACCCAAATAGGTGACCTGGGGAGTAGACAACTGAACTTTAGAAGGGGATACCCTGTAACCTTGACTGGATAAGAAATTAAGGAGAGCAGATGTGTTAGTTTGGCTAACCTGTAAGGACGGGCTACAGAGTAAAATATCATCTACATACTGTATTAGTTTAGAGTCAGGGAGAGGCAGAGAAAGCAGGTCAGAGGCCAGAGCCTGACCAAATAGGAGTGGACTGTCCCTAAATCTTTGTGGCAGAACAGTCCAGGTCAGCTGTGTGGACAGATGACTGTCAGGAGCAATCCAGGTGAAAGCAAAGATATTTTGAGACTGAGGACTGAGAGGAATAGAAAAGAAGGCATCCTTGAGATCTAGAACTGAGAAGTGAGAGGTTCCCAAGGGACAGTGGACAGGAGAGTATAAGGGTTAGGCACTACCAGATGAGGGGGACCATTGCAGATTCAATGAGCCACAGGTCTTGAACTAGGTTCCATTAGACATTTTAACTGCAAGTATGGGGGTGTTAAAAGGCAAAGAGGTTGGGTGGAGCAGCTTTTTCCTGAGGTCAGAAATGATAGGCTTAAGTCCTCTTAGGCTCTGGAGTGAGAGAGGGTACTGAGCTTGGGTGATGTATCTGGTAGGGTCCTGTAACTGGATAGTAATAGGCTGATGGTGCCTGGCAATAGAAGGGTTCTGGGTGTCCCAGACTTTTGGGTCTACCTGAGAGGCTGGCAAGGGAAAGGATCTGTTAGAGTCAGTAGGGTGGGTGGCTAGGAGAAGAAAAAGAGGAGCTGCTGGCAAGCCTGGGGTGAGGCGAATGTGGGGAGCAAAAAAATGGACACTCCTACCTTAGCTAGAAGGTCTCTTCCCATTAGAGGCACAGGGTAGGTTGACACCACTAAGAATGTGTGTGTGAGGGGGATGCCTCTGAAAATACAATTAAGTGATGGGGTCTGGTGAGGTAGATAAGGCTGTCCCCAAACCCCACCAACAGGGAGACGAGAAGGAGAAGTAGGCCCCCAAAACTCTCTCAGGACAGAATAGGGAGCTCCGGTGTCCAGAAGGAACGAGATGGGGCACCCAGCTATTATTATCACTACCCTAGGTTCCCTGTGTGAGATGGGAGTGGCTGGGGTGGGAACCAGGCAGCGTCAGTCGTCGCTGTAGGCCAAGCCTACAGTCAGCTGGAGGGTGGTCTTCATCTGGCGTTCCTATGCCACTAGGTGCATTAGGACAGTCAGCTGACCAGTGACCCTTTTGGCAACACTTTGGGCAAGGCCCTATTGGTGCCCTTCGTGGGGCAGTGGTGCAAGCCCAGGCCCAATGGCTATCTTTCCCGCACTTGAAACAGGGACCAGGGAGCTGGTTGGATAGCACATGCCAGCATTTGGCATTTATTTTTTTGGGCTTTCTCATCTCTCCCATGGTATACTTTGAATGCCACCACTAACACATCTGCCTGTGGGGTCAGAGGGCCATTCTCTAAGTGTTTAAGTTTCACCCTTATGTCGGGGAAGCTCTGTGAGACAAAGTGGGTCATTAGGAGCTGCCTGCCCTCAGGGCTTTCAGGATCTAAGCTAGTGAACTGAAGGAGGGCCTTAGTGAGCCATTCTAAGAAGTGAAATAGATTTTCATCCTTATCTTGAATTATCATTTTTAGTTTTTCATAGTTTACTGGTTTTAAGGCAGCCTTACAGAGGCCTGTCAGGAGAGAGGTAATAAACCTATCTCTGGCTAAAGACTCGCCCTGGGTGTTATAATCCCAATGTGGGTCCTGATCAGGAACCGCCTCAGCCCCTGGAGGGTGTGTGGGGTTAGTTTGGTGAACCTCATCTGCATGTATCCTGGCCTGCTCCCACACCTGCATGTGCTCCTCAGGAAGCAGATTATTAGCAAGTATCATGTATATGTCATGGAAGGTGAGACTCTAAGATTAAGTAATATATTGAAACTGTTTAATAAAGGAAGCAGAATTAGAGGTATAAGGACCCAGTTTTTTTCTATTTGAGAGAGTTCTTCGAGAGATAATGGGATATGGACCTCCGGCCATCCACTCTGGCCATCCACTCCGGCCATCTCTTGAAAAGAGAGAATGGTTGGTGGGTTTGAATGGCTGGCATCAGGCCCGTTGAAGTCCGAGAGCAGGTCGCAAGAGAAGCAAAGGTTGGAGGCAGGGCCGGGCCCTTGGAAATGGCTGCTGCTGAAGAAGAGGAAGAAGCCAGAGGAGGAGCTGAAGGAACAGGCACCCGGGGAGCAGGTGTGGGAGCAGAAAGTCGGATAGGTAGAGGTTCGTTTGCAGGATCTAGGGCCAGAGATTCCAGAGTCAGAGAATCGTCCAGTTCAGGCATGGCTAAGAGCATATGAGCAGGAGAGAAAGAATCCAGAAGAGATGGTTTAGCACTCAGATAGAAGAAAGCTATGATGTAGGGCAACTCTTTCCATTTGCCTGTTCGCTGGCAGAAGTTAGATAATTCCCGTAAAATATCAGGATCTAAGGAACCACTTGGTGGCCAGGTGGGACTGATGGGGTTGGAAGCCTTATTTCCCATGTCTGCAGCAGAGAGGCAGAAAATAAAAAATAAAAAAACCAAATGTGATCCTAAGCCAAGGCCCCAGGCATCCCTAAGGCCAAGGATGGATCTGTACCAGGCACAAACCACCAGACGAGTTGTCAGCCGCAAGGCAGGGGCCTAAGGCGTGTGAGGCAAGGACTCCGTGGGAGTCTGGGACAGCATTTACTGCTTTTCTGTCAAGCCAGAAAAATGTGTCAGCCTTACACAGCCTGAAGATGCACCTGAAGGCGGGGATCCGACCGCAAGGAATACATCCCAAACTGCAGACATGGGAGGTAGCTAGAAATTCAAGCCTGCAATAGGGACCGACCGTAGCCAGTGAAGCCGTGGTCGGGGGTTCCCCCAGTTTCAAGAATTCCAGAGGGATGCTGGACGCTCAATGGTCATTCCCACAGATCCAGGAGACTGTTTACACTGGCTGAAAGTGTGTGTGAGGGGCGCTCACCAATTGAAGCAGCGGTGTTGTGTGCAGGATCCTGCGGCCAGGCAAATGGACAGTGGACTGTCGCAGATAGAGCAGACTCCTCGGTTTACAGGTTTACAGGTGCAGAGTACCTAGAATGGCCCATTGGGCCACGGCACCAGATGTTGGCTTTTAGCGGCGCTCTTACCCTGCGAGGAAAAGTCACGAAACACGACAGAATCCACTAACAAGAGTTTTATTAAGATGAGGAGAAAGGGATAGATGTAATCAGGCCTGCTGAAAAGACACGTGTGAAGGGGGTGGGGAACGTGGGGGCAGGCTTTTAAAGGCCAAGCTGCACCTGTGCACACAGGCCCACATGCCTACTCCATGCATAAGCATAGATCACATGGTTGCTCCACGTGCTTTATGCAACTATATAGCCATGGGGTCATGGGTCATGCAGGAAGTATGACCTGGAAATGACTAAGTGTCCCGCTGGGCATGCGCAACAGTGGGGGCATGGTGGGAATTTCTATCACTGTGACTCAGGGTTTTTTTGTTTTGGTTTGGTTTATTGATTTTTTTGAGACAAGGTTTCTTTGTGTAATTTTGGAGCCTAACCTGGAACTCACTCTGTAGACCAGGCTGGCCTCGAATCAATTACTTAATTTTAAGAAGAATTTATTGTGTCTTTATTCCCTGTGGTCTCTGTAATTATTTTGGAAACTTAGTTAGGGTTTCTATTGCTATGAAGAGACACCATAACCACAGCAACTCTTACAAAGGAAAACCTTTAATTAGCTGTGGCTTACAGTTTCACAGGTTTAGTCCATTGTCATCATGGCAGGACATGGAGGCATGTAGGCAGACCTGGTGCTGGAGAAAGAGCTGGGAGTGGAGAAGGAGCTACATCTGGATCCCACAGGCAGCAAAAGTGCTCTGAAATACCAGGAGTGGCTTTAGCAGAAGAGGCCTCAAAGCCCTCCCCACAGTGACATACAACCTCCAACAAGGCCACACTCCAACAAAGCCACCCCTCCTAATAATGCCACTCCATATGAGCTGATGAGGGCCTGTTCCATTCAAATTAACACTCCACCAAGATATCCTTAGAAGGCAAAATAAAACTGTTAGTTTGTTGGCTCTAATGGATGTTTTTGAAGAGGAGAGGACTTTTATTTTAAAAAGGAGAGCATTATCATTTGGTTGACAAATAAGAGTTTTGGAAGAAAAGTAGTAAGTGCAGGAGGAAAAATATTTTTGCCTTCTACCCATCTTTGGTCCCTTGTTGGGGACTCCCTAACAAAACAGAGATTAAGAGGAGAAAAGCACAAAGACTCACCTAGTACAAACTTTCACAACACCAGAGCCTTCCGAAGGAAGGGCAGCCCTCAACAAGTGCTAAGACCTGAGATTTTATACTAGAATTGATGGAAAGTGGAATGTTATAGAGTGTGTGGCAAAATAATACCACTATGAGCCAAGCAGGTAAATGGCAAATAATGAGGACTTTTGGTTCATGTCCCCTGTGTGTGCCTTCATCAGTTTTCAGATATGAGGCTGCTCCTTTCTTCCATGGAGGGACATGTGGTGCTTCTGAACTGCTTCAGGAAATAGTCAGGAAGGCCTTTCTAGGTTTTATGAGCAGCTTCAGGGGAAGAGCAGAGTCCTTCCTCACATTCATTCTTCTGCTCAAAATACTTCCTATGACTAGTCACCATGTTTTGAGATAGCATATTCTGAGCACCATCAAATATGAAATTTAAATATTTAAAATGACAAAATAAACAAATAGTGTTTAAAATAATGGAAAAATCATCTTTGCTAGGAGATACAGTTTTTACCATAGCCAAAAGAGAATCTGACTCTTAACTTTGGGGATATAAAACTCTCAATCCTGCCCTCATAAAAGGTGTGAATTTCTACTTTGTTTTAAAGGATCTATCATTTAATTTTCTCAGGTCCAACTGTTAGTTTGGTAGAATCATTGATCTTGGACCAGTGGTTCAGATCAGCTGTGCCTGTGCGAAGAAGATAGCACTGTGGTGTGAGGCTAGTGGTTATATTCATGTCATAAAAATTTTGGCAGTTTAACTTAGATGGAAAATCACTCCAAGGAAAGGCTCAAAATCATGTTGTAAATAGAGAGAGAGGAGGCAACTAATGTGAGAAAAATGGCAAATTTTCACATCCTTTTCCTCCTAGTTCGTTTGTCTTCTGTTTCTGGAGAAATAAAAGTGGTGTTGTCTTATTGGGTAGAACAGTTTCCCAATGCTTACATCACTCCTATAAAGCTTGGTAGGCACACCTGCAAACCCAGAACTAAGAAGCAAGGGAGGAAGTATCTCGAGTTGATGGAACCCTTGCCTGTCCCCCATTACTCCATTTTCTCAGCACAAGAGATGATTGCTCATTGGTCAATGCCAAGACATGCTAAGCATGTGTCAGTTAATGGCATCAGCTAAAAGAGATGTTTTCCTCACAGTACTTCGACTATGTAGTAAGGAAGTAGCATTCCCTCCTCATAATGCAGTTTGTGTTCCCTATAACCTCACAGGTCTAATTTTGAAGTTTTCTATCTGGGATCATCCACCTGATGAGTACTGTGATGATGATTCTCTTTATTGGAAGGTAATGTACAGGATTCTAAAAGAGAGAGTAAATCATGGTTCTATGAAGGTTCACATGGCCAAGGACCCATTTGCTCTAACAGACCAAAACCATAGGTGGACAAGGAGAAGCTTTTCAAATGCTGTTCTTTGGCAACATCTGCTGTTTTACCTGCTGGGGAGCATCGGTAGGGACAGTGAGTAGGCAAGGACAATGACAAGTGGTTCCTTCTACTGTTATAGTTATCATGAGGCCCAATGGATCAGGAACTTTATGGGATTTATCACACACATGTGCCCATACCCAGTGTTACTGATTTCATCCTGGGCTATGAGACTCTTGTTCTAGGAGATTTGATCATGCACTTGAACTCTCATGACATCCAGGGCTTCTAGGTCCCCTTCTCTGGCTGCTCATAGACTTCTTTTTCTTTAGTCTTACCTCTGTTTGCCTATCCATTTCTGATGGCCACCACATTTGTAGCTAGAGTTTTCCTGCCTGGCCCACGGTCAGGACAAATCTCTTTCACCTGCCAGTCCCACAGCCGCTCAGACCCAACCAAGTAAACACAGAGACTTATATTGCTTACAAACTGTATGGCTGTGGCAGGCTTCTTGCTAACTGTTCTTATATCTTAAATTAATCCATTTCTATAAATCTATACCTTGCCACATGGCTTGTGGCTTACCGGCATCTTTACATGCTGTCTGTCATGGTGGCGGCTGGCAGTGTCTCCGGCTCAGCCTTCCACTTCCCAGAATTCTCTCCTCCTTGTCCCGCCTATACTTCTTCCTGCCTGACCACTGGCCAATCAGTGTTTTATTCATTGACCAATAAGCAACATGTTTGACATACAGACCATCCCACAGCACTTCTGCCTTTGCTGTTCTTGAAGGATTCAAGGGTTTCTGCAGCTGAGACCCTCTCTGAACCCTGTTACTGCCGTTGGGATTAATACCCAGAATACTATCCTCAGTCATTTTATTTCTGGTGTTTGCTTGGGGCATTCAGTACACCAGGAACAAAGTAGGCCTTTTGGAAGTATTTCATATGTGGGGAACTGAGTGTTTGTTTTCCAAACACTGCACAGGAATGTCTCACTCCTTCATTAAAATCCCCCTTTTTATCATATTGAGAAATGAAATACTACTGGGAAATGGCATCATTTGAATGGGAAGGAGGGAAGATCACCTGCCTCAAATACAGGAGCATGGAAGCACACCCAGGAAGATCCTGCAGGGCTGGTTACAATGTTGGAATTGGGCTAGGGGTACACTCAGAGAAGCCAAATGCCTAGTTGTTGAAAACTGCCCCAAAGGGGCCTCATCCGATAGACAATATACCCATGAGGATGCTGTGATGAACTGCTGGCAGAGGTAACTTGAACAGTGGAGCTACCAAGAGAAAAATCCCTCAGGTTGAGTGTGGTGCCCCCCATTCTGCACTTAAGAGACCAAAAGAAGATAGATTGCATACCTCTGTGAGTTACACATTGAGACTAAGTGTTGAAAAAAGAAAAGGCAGCCAGGTGGTAGTGGTGCATGCCTGTAATTCCAGCATGTGGGAGGCAGAGGCAGGTGGATCTCTGTGAGTTTGAGGTTAGCTTGGTCTACAAAGCAAGTTCCAGAAGAGCCATAGCTGTTACACAGGGAAACTCTGTCTCAAAAAACCAAGAAGAAAAAGAAAAAGAAAAGAAAGAGCAAAGGAGAAAGACAATAGCTGTGGACATGGCTCAGTTGGCAGAATGATTCCTACCATGTAGAAGCTCGGGGTTCAGTCACCACCCACACTGGGCAAGTTCCCACTTCTTTAGTCCACACAGGAGGGACTGGAGAGTTCAGAGTTTGTTCAGCCAGGATATTTCTTCCTAATCAGACAGCAGTTTCTATGCCTAGGGAGGGGAGGAGGTTTGGGTGCATCCTCTGGCACACTGTGACTTATCATTAATTACTTGATGTCTCACAAAGGCAAGTTCATATTGTTGAGTTCCTGTCTCTATCAATGAACAAGGAAGGGTGTGGGGCTTTTCATTTCACCAGCATACTGACAGTCTAGAGTTCCAGCCCAAGCTTTTGCTCCTCGTCTTGATTGTTAATTCACTTCCTAAGTGTTTAAGGCTCTGCTATTTCAGTATTAGAGGGACTTCAGGTTCCCAGCAGCAGCCATGCTCACAGAGTCCACACAGAAGTGTGTCTGTGAGAAACATGACCTCCTCCTGGACATCACTACTTCTTGACTGTACTGAACAGACTGCCTGATAGTGCTGAACACAATCAAAGCAGAAGAATATAAAATATACTTCTATTCCACCTGGTAAGATAGAAAACAAAGTCTAAACTTAGGTTAATGTCCAGGAATCCCTGGGATACTTGTGGAAATGAGGGATTGCTTCCTTGTCATTCTGAGAGTCTGAATTGGGAACTGGAATCCATATAACAGTCCATATGAAAATAAAAGGATTAACTAGGTTAAGTCCTTAGTACTGAAATTCTTTCCTATAAATATACTTTCTCCTCCATCTATTAAAAACACATTGAAAGTCATGCCATACATTATGGTTCATGCCTTAAATTCCAGGACTCAAGAGGCATAGGCAGGTAGATCTCTGTGAGTTCAACATCAGCCTAGTTTGCATATTGAATTTTAGGATAGTCTTAGCTGTAGAGTGAGATCCTGTCTCAAAAGACAAAACAAAAACAATAAAAACAAGTTACCCAAAAAGGTGGGGCAAGGTGATATCAGCACACTTGTAATCCCAACACAATGGATGCAGAGACATTTGGATATCTGTAGGCTAGCACAGGCTACATGATGAGATTCAGAACAGCCAGGACAAATACAGAGACCCCATCTCAAACTTCATCAACAGCAAGAATGTTACCAGAAACTTTGTAACACATGAACCTATACATGAGAAGGATATAATATCCAGGACATTAAAAAAAAAACCTCTCTTCATTTTCATTTTCTGTGTATAGGTGTTTTGCGTGAATGTGTGTCTCTGCAGCACATCAATGCACTGTCCAAAGAGGCTGGAAGAGGGCAGAATGTCTTCTGGAACTGGAGGTACAGAGGGCTGTTGCTGTGGAGATAATGTTCTTGTACACTGATTTAATAAAGCCCTGATTGGCCAGTAGCCAGGCAGGATGTATATGTGAGGTGAGCAGACTAGGAGAATGCTGGGAAGAGGAAGGGCAGAGTCAGGAGTCACCAGCCTACATAGAGGAAGCAAGATAACAAGGCAGAACTGAGAAAAGGTAGCAAGCCACATGGCTAAACATAGATAAGAAATATGGGTTAATTTATGTGTAAGAGCTAGTCAGTAATAAGCCCGAGCTAATGGCTGAGCAGTTATAATTAATATAAGCTTCTGAATGATTATTTTATAAGCAGCTGCAGGACTGAAGGGCTAGGCGGGGCCAGAGGAAAACTTCTGGCTACAGGCTGTGAACTACCTTTGGGTGAGTGGACTACAACCTGGGTACTCTGCAAGAGCAATCATACAGTGAAAATTTTATTAATGTATCTGAGTAGTGTACCAAAAAAAACCTCACAAGTTTAATTAAAAGAAAAAAAACTCACAAGGCCCACTGGTTGACCTCATCCCTTTAAGATTAAAAAAAAAAAAACAAAAACAAGGAAAATTGAAAAAAAGCCAATCATTCCACTTCACTTCCTAACTTAATAAAAAAAAAAAAAAAAGAAAGAAAAGTAAAGGCCAACTTGTCAATCTCCTTCTTAATCTTAAAAAAAAAAAATCATACAGACAACTGGTCGACCTGAATTATTTTATATAATATATATATTAAAAAGGTCAACCAGGGAATCTGGTCGACCCGTGTCGACCACATAAGACCATATATGATTGATTCAATTTATACTTTATGGCAAGGTACATTACTTTGATGGCTCACACAATACACTAATGAAAGTATTATTATTCCCCATATCAAAAATGAGAAAACTGCATTGAACTATAATCATGAAAGCATAATTCTAGCACAAAGCTTTTCTATTATGAGCTCTGTGGCTCACAGAATTATAAACTCTCTCAGTTTCAGTAACTATACCTATAACACAGAGACCATAATTAACCTAATAACCTTTCACAGTTGTTTGTGGATGGCAGTTAGATAAAATGTAAAGTCTATATGAAATGAAAGGTGTCTCAGAGATAAAGATTTTGGTTTTATCCTGTTTATTTTGTTTTATTCAAAAAGTGGTGTTAATCGACTCAAAACGAACAGCAGCAATGTGGTTCTGAGATCAGCTCCTGGAGTTACATAAGAGTGTGTTTCTATTTTTTGTTTGTTTTTCGAGACAGGATTTCTCCATGTAGTTTTGGTGCCTGTCCTGGATCTTGCTCTGTAGACCAGGCTAGCCTTGAACTCACAGACCTCCACGTGCCTCTGTCTCCCGAGTGCTGGGATTAAAGGCGTGCCCAGCTGAGGGTGTGTTTCTTGATTATGTAATTTTCTACCTAGGCAACCTTTGGGGAGCTGATGCTGTTGTACCTCAGTTTCCATAGGTGGGAAGATAAGGATAGTGCCTATTTCATAGAATCACTGGGTATTTGGTGGAGGCAAAAAAAATAACGAGTCCTTAGTGCATGCTGGTCTCACTGCCTTCTTCTCTAGATAGAACCAAGTTACAGGCACCACTGACTGATGAACCCCACAAGTAACAAAACAATGTCCCAATTTAATTCTGTTGCTATCAATAAATTTTTATTGAAAAACATCACTTTGACAGCAGTGTGCTAGACATTTCTGGAGACAGAAATAACATGATGTATATGTTCTGGGGACTCACAGCCTTTTGAGAGAAGAAAACAGATAACTAACCATAATAACAGACAGGGTATAACACTTGGGAGTACCAGAGAGAAATTCCTACCATTTTCAGCTCAAAACTAATAATTTCTTGTCTCTATTTATTAAGCTACTCTCAATCAGCTTAATCTCAAGACTTCCTTAATCCACAGTTACTGAAAAATGACATATATGTATATTTAGCATTGGTGTGTATAATGAAAATTCACATTTATGCTCTGGGTCCTGAATTCCAACATAAAATTAAGACATAACTTTGTTCTCTCAGTTGCATTAATATCACTATTTGCTGGATGCGGATGAATTTGACTAGATTATAGAGAGATGTGTGCTGACTCTTTGAAGTCTCTTTTTACTGTTGCTACCCACATTAAAGACAAGTGCCTATGCTTGGGAAACAAATAAAAGAGAAAAATCTAGTAAAGAAATTGAACTTGAAACTTTATTTCTCTAGGTGACTGTTCATCAAAAATCTGCTAAATTCATATTCCCAGGCACCATATTGAGAAGCTTCTCTGCATCTGCTCCCTGCATAAAATCAGCAAGTTTTCACTGTGTTCACTGAAGGTCAGTTTACATACTCAACCATTCAGTTGTCAATCAAATATGGTTTGGTTTATACTACAAAACTTCTTTTTCTCGTGCCTTTTGTAGACTATTAACTAGAGAGCTGTTACTTGAAACAAAATTTAAGTGTGCACCAAGCACTTGCTGTTGCCTTTTAAGTAGTCTCACTCCTAGTTTCTCTTATGTTCAAATCCATCCTAGAAAAAATTTAAAGTGCTTGTCAGTAAGCAAAGTGTTTCCATTATATGCTCACTCAGTTACAAACAGAGTTTACAGGCTCAAATAAATGAAGAAAACCATCATTTATAACTGAAAAACAGTAGAAATTTCTCTCTGGTTATACCATATGTGACATTCTGCTTTTATCATTCTTCATGGCTTTATTTTCCTTGGGTATCTATAAGTCTTAACGGTGCAGGAATTCTGCCCTATATATCTTTCTATCTCTTAAGGTGAAAGTGTACTGAAGCCCAGATCAACAATGCTCCTTTTAGTATATTCAATTCTTTTTAGTATATTGAAAAAGATATCAAACTTCACAGTATGAATGTCAAACATCTAAATCCCAACTATCCCTTTGTGTTCTCCCGTATTTACTTTGCTTAAATAGGTGCCACACCTGAAAGAAGAATCAAGAGAGTATGGTTTGATATACATTCTACACTACAATTCTGTAGCGTGCGTGCGCGCGCGCGCGTGTGTGTGTGTGTGTGTGTGTGTGTGTGTGTGTGTGTGTGTGTGTGTGTGTGACATGACAAAATATATAACATAACTAATTCGTGGAAATAGAATTATTTTTTCCAGGGTACAAATGTGTAAATGTTGATTCTTTCATACTATCTGTGGCTATTGCAATATACATGAAAAGCAAATGACTGTGTTTTGTAATCAGATGGATGGAACAAGAAAAAACCTCTTTAGTGAACTAACCCCAGCCCAGAAATATAAATATGTTGTGTGTTCACTTATATGTGAATATTAACTGTTACTAAATGATAATCAAACTACAATTATTTGACCCAGAGGATAGGTATAGAGGAAGTGACTAGGAGGATACATGAATCTCCCTGGGAATGGGAAATAGAATAGATTTTATGTGTGGACTGGGGCTAGTTGGGTGAGATAAAAGGATCAACTGTGGAGGTGAGGATTGGGGGTTGAAAGAGGAAATGATTGTGGTTAGAGATAACTAGAATTGAGGGGTATTTGAGGGGTGGTATGGAAAACTAGTACAGTGGTAGAATCCTAAAATATATGAAGGTGATCCTAATAAAGTCTCCAAATAATGATGGACTCAGAGTCCCAACTGGCCAATTCTTGTCAACAAGTGAAGCTTTCAGTACCAGAGTGGGGGTACATCAAATTCAGTTTTTGGCCAAAGGAGTCCCATGAGAATCCTCAAACAACCCAGGCTGTTGCTAAGACAACAGCTCCACAACTTGACAGCCAGGCCCCCTTGCTGAAGACAACACCCACCCAACTCATTAAACATGGAGATGTCAAGCTAGTACCTACATAGAACCTTCACTCCATTGTTCTAGTATCTTTGTTACTGGAATCTACATAAGAGAAATATAAACAGCAACACAGCCACAAAACCTTTCAATTACAATCTGTTCTGCTTGCAAAATATGCTAGGGAAATGGTGGCACAAAGCCCGTGGGAGCAGTCAACTAAATCCAATTTCACATAAGGCCTACTCCACAAGTTGGAACTCACACCAACACTGCTTGCATGGTTAAGAATCAGAGACTAGATACCCCAGATACCTAGGGTAAAACCTAATACTATGGGTCTAAAAAATAAAAATAAGTAATGTTAAAATGACTTCTAGTGATCTTCAGCTATACTCATTGATTAGTGCCTTATTCAGGCATCATTACAGAAGCTTCCTTCTGCAGAAGATGGGAAAAGATGCAGAGACCCACAGCCAAATACTATACAGAGAGAGACAGATAGAGATAGACAGAGACAGAGAGTCAGAGAGAACTTGGAACACACAACTCTAAATGGGATATCTGTTTCCAATCTCTCTTCTCAAATCTCATGGAACCCCATGGAAGAAGAGGCACAATGTGTGTAAGAGCCAGAGGTCATGTAGGACACAAGCTGCAAGGCCCACTAAGTCAACTAAGCAAAGTTCATGTGAACTCACAAAGAATGAAGCAGCAAGCACAGGGCTACACAGGATATGAACCAGGTCCTCTAAGTGTATATTATAGCTTTCACTTCAGTATTTTATGGAACTCTTGAGTGTGTGCTAATGAGTGGATCTCTGACCCTTATGCTTTCTGTTCAGTCCTTTATCTTCTATTGATTTGCCTTGTTGAATTTCAATGTGATTTTTTGTTTTATTATACTATATTTTGTTATGTTTGGATGTTATTCTTTTGAAGCCTGCTCTTTTTTAATGAGAGAGAAAAATGGAGTGGATCCAGGTAGGAAGAACATGGAAGAGAAGAGGGCACTAAATAAATGAGTCCATGAAGATCCTAACTAAAAAAAGCACCATTGAATATGAACAGAATGAAATAATCCCTTAACAGACGTGGACTCTCAAAGCTAGTGATGATTATTTAGACAACTAGCAATTAGTTGGGTCTAGGTAGAGAAATGGCTGCAAGGAAGATCCTCGCAAAACGACAAAGGGATAAGGAAAGAAGGAAGGAAGCAAGGAAGGAAGGAAGGAAGGATAGAAGCAGGAAAGAAAGGAAGGAGAAAGGAAGGAAGGAAGGAAGGAAGGAAGGAA
>CABHPR010127591.1:24406-37726 GCA_902168415.1 Peromyscus melanophrys
GCCAGCTGCCATGCCTGCTGCTTTCTGCCATGTTTCCCTGCCATGAAGGAGTCTTATCTCTCTGGGACCATAAGCCAAATGAACTCTTCATTATCTAGTAAGAAAGAATGGAAGGAAGGAAGGAAGGAAGGAAGGAAGGAAGGAAGGAAGGAAGGAAGGAAGGAAGGAAGGAAAGAGTGTGACAGAGGGTAGATTTGTTTTGCTTTGCAACTGAAGATGACCTTGAAGTTCTGAACGTCTTGCCAATACATTTAGAATAGTGGTTTTCAACAGGTGGGTCATGACCCCTCTGGGGGCAGTAGGACCCTTTTACAGGGTTCACCTAAGGTCATCAGAAATATCAGGCAATTACATTATGATTCATAACAGTAGCAAAAGTACAGTTAAGAAGTAGCAATGAAAATAATTTTATGATTGGAATTCATCACAACATGAGCAACTATATGAAAGGGTCCTTATACAAAATTTATGTGATATTTGGGATCAAAGAAAAATCTTTATGAGTTTTAGACAAGTAGGCTGCTAAGTGAATTTAATGCTTAGACTCTGAATAGTTTTCAAAAGTAAAGAATCATGTGTGATACAAATGAAGCTTAATGTTAAGGCACAAAGTTTGTATACGAAGACCAACAATTTAATCCCAGCACTGTAATGCATAGACAGTGTCTAGAAACAGATCTCACTTTACTATACATGACCCCTGCATGTAAAGGGATAGGTAAACATTTTTATAAACCATCATAAGAACATCAAAGGCTCCCTCAATTTAAATCTAACCATCCCTTATCTCAACAATGTAAAAGGCACAGAATATCATTCTTGGAGGAAGGAGCTGAAATTGGAAGAAGGACAAAGCAAACACTAGTGAACAGCAGCCAGGGCAGAAGGAGGAAGGGTGACCTGCATTGTCACTTTGATTGTCTGAGTGACACTGTGCAAACACAACTCTCTCTGTGCACAAGGGAGCTTCCAGAAAGACTGAACTGAGATAAAAATCTATATTGAATGTGGAAAATACAATTCCATGCTTAAATGCCACTGTGAATAAAAGGGACAGCTACCTGAATGCCACAATATATCCTTGAGGGAAGACACCATGTGATCTTCTGCATCACTTTATCACTACGATGAAACCAGTTGAAGTTTTTTTCTTAAAACTGGAAGTCTAAGTAAGTCCCTGCATGACTTGATTTGTTACTCATTCTGTCACAGAAATAACAAAAGCTAAACTCATCCTAAAAAAATCAGATCTGAGGAGATGGCCTGTTGTTGGGATGAATTTGGTTACACTGTTTTTTGAATTTTTGATCTGCTTTACAGAAGGAATGTGGAAGAGAGATGACTAGGAGCCCATGAAGCTTCAGAATGTGGTGAGCAGAGATTCCAGGGACCTCTTTTGTGGGATTCTGGAGGATCAGAAAGTGGAGAGAATAGTTTAGGATGGAGTTACAGTTCATGCATTGTCATAGAGAAACAAGGATTCTATTGATCAATATAATAATGCCACACATTCTACATAACTTGAAGCAATGTCACTATGTTAGCCCATGTGAGGCCAACCTCAGAGTGAAAGGACTGTTTGTTTAGCAGGAGAAATTAGAAGACAGGATTCCATTTACCAGGCTATACTTTCTACTGACTGCTCTGTTTCAGGACTACAGTGAAAATGAGGAAGACTTGAACAGAAAGATTTGAAAATGTGAAACTTTGTGATGAATATTGTGTTATGAAGCTTAAAGTTGCGGTCACACTGTGTGCAAGGCTCTCTAAAGGATCAGAAATTAACAGCATCAGATAGATACTGCATGGTCAGCACTTGCAGAATAGCAAAGGTCCTCTAAGGAAAGACATCACTGGTCAAAGTTAATAATACGTAAATTCAGAAATAAAAAAGAACACAAAAAGCCTCAGAGGGCTGACCATATGGTTTGGTGCATAGACAGTCAAAAATTTAACAAATTTCAACAGCAAAAACTTAATGTCTTACATTAGTGAAAACAATGAGAACTCATGCAATCACATTTCAAACTATAAAGTTCAGAAGACTTATTAAACCTGTTTATTTATTTTGGACAATGGACATGCAGTAGTTCAGCCTCAAAAAATTGGTTCCTTATTTCCACCATGTGGTTCCTTGGAATAAACCTCAGAATGGCAAGTTTGGTGGGAAGAATTTGTACCTACAGAGCCATGTTTAGAACACTGTAGTATAATCTTAAATGTGACTGTTAGAATGGTAGCCAACTACCACAATTCAGTTTAATTCAAGAATCATATAGACTAAGTTTTAAATAAATTTTTGTTCCTACTATGGCTTTTGTCCCTGATGTGATGAAGTGAGTTCCTATCGGGCCTGAACAAAATAACGTAGCACTTAGGGGCAAATATTAGTCATAAAATGCTTGCACTGGAAGCCAAGATAGAGAGAACTTCCATAGACACCATGACCTTCCCTGTGGTGCTCTGGTAGACGGGGAGGAAAGTGACCCAGACACTGCAGAAAACAAGCATGCTGAACGACAGGAACTTGGCTTCATTAAATGTGTCAGGTAGGTTCCTGCACAAGAAAGCCATGAGGTAGCTACCAAAGGCCATGACTCCCAGGTATGCCAGACGGCAGTAGAAGGCAATAGCTGAGCCCCTGTTGCACGGAATAATGATGTATCCATATTGAGAATGAGCATCCATGTCAATATATGGAGGAGATGTCCCAAGCCATATTCCAGCGAGAAGGACTTGCAGCAGGGTGCAAATTGGAATGATGAAATTAGGGGCTTGAAATATCAGTAACCATCTTGTCCTTCTCCATGGAGCAGTAATCTGGAAGGCCATAACTACAGTGATGGTTTTAGCCAACACAGTAGAGAGAACCACAGTAAAGAGAAGTCCAAATATGTTCTGCTGCAGGATAGGTTGCTGTGTTGGGAAGGCCAATGAAGAGCAATGGACAGAGGAAACAGAGCATGAGAGTGGTAAGCAAGATATAACTGAGAGATCTAATATTGGCCTTGACAATTGGAGTCTCTGTGGTTTACGAAGATCCCAATAACAAAAACTGTGAGCACAGAGAATCCCAGCAATATGCTGTGAATCCCTTCCCCAAGGGATCATCATAAGAAAGAAAGGTCGCAGTTTTCTGGTTGCAGTATCTCCTCTCTGTATTTGCATAATGAGTTTCTGGACACTTCACAACACTGATCCATATCTGGTAGAAATGCAGGTGATAGTGAATGCATGGTCATGTTTTCCCTTTATCAAAACACATTGCTCAGTACCACCTCCTTGCGTTGTTATCACAACCATATTCCTAGTCAAAAATAAATGAGTACTCTGAGGTCAATAATCCCACAAGTTAGAGTTTCTGCTTCTTTCAAAAAACTCCAAGACTAAAAGCAACTTGTGGAATAAAGGGAATTCTCCATATTCCCCTCAAAGTAGGATAAGTAGTCAAGAACTGGAGTTGAGTCCATGGTCCTGTGATATATCCTGACCAGACTATACTGTCTTGCTCAACTTGCTTTGATATACAGCTCAGAATCACCTTCTGAGATGTGGCACCACACACAGTGGGGTGCCCATGCACAGCATTCACTAATGGAGAACATGTCCAAGAGCCTTGGCTACAGGCCAGTCCTTAGAGGCATTTCTTAGCTGTGGTTCCCTCTTGTTACATAAGTCTAGCTTTTGCCAAGTTGATAAAGATAATGCCCAGGACACCACATTTCTCGAGCCTATTTCTTTTAGCAGTATATTAAACTATTCTAATGCCTTCCTCTGTTTTGACTGAAGTATTTTGTTTATATTTTGTAATACTGTTAAAACTTACAAATTTAATCACAAGAATACCAAATTTCACTGCCAAAATGAATTCAGTCCTTACATTACTTCTGAACAATATTTCTTAATTTCCATAAATCAAGGAATTCAATTTTAAGAATAGTTTTGTACTTTAAATTTTTTGTCTAATTATGGTGGTCACAAACATAAGACACACACATTTATTCATTTATTCCTCTTGAATATTTTTCATTTTCACTGAATCTTGATTGGATATCATTAAATACATGTTCAAAGCTTTTCTTAACTTTCTCCCCTCCCCACTTTTCTATTTTGTAGGTAGCAAGGAGGCCTCACATATGCCAGAGTGTATTTGTAGATGTCAGCAAAAAATAATCAGGACTTAATTCTCTGCCTTAATTCTAAGTTCTGGGATCAAATTCAGATTGGTGTGCTGGGCTTTAAGTCTCTTTACATATTTAGACAATTCCATGGCCATTACATTACTAAAGTTTTGAAAAAACATTTTCAGTAAAATATCTATTCAGTAGTTCAATTGAGGTTTTATTTGTTCTTCCTAGAACAGATTTTAAAGACTCTTTGAATAAATACTGGTGAATCAAACTCAGAAGCAATGAAATATATTCTCCTGGTGTTATTTAGTGTCACATATCAGACAGGATAAAATTTTAAGTATTTCTGTTAGGATTTCTTTTTCAATAGATGTTTTCAATTTTATTTTTGTTTATAAAATATATGAAGGGTTGGAAAGATGGCCCAGAGTTTATCAGTACTTGTTGCTCTTCCACAGAACCTGAGTTCGATTCCCAGCATCCACATGGTGAGTCATAGCCATCTGTTACTCATGTCCCAGGTGATCTAGTGCCCTCTTCTTGTCTCCAGAAACATCAGGCATGCATGCAGTACACAGACCTACATGCATCTGTGCACATGTGTATCATGCTTATATTTTCTTAGACTCTCCTGTCACAATAGTTGACCTTCTCTCAAGATGTTCTTTTCATTCTAATGTCATTCTCTCATGTTACCACATTCTGCTCCAGTTTTAGTTTATTTTTGTTGCTGGGTTATTTTAGGTTCTAATGGGTGCATCATATGAAGAATGCCAACTCTTATTCACTAATGGTTATTGACATGTAAGACCCAAAATCTACTTTCTATATGTTTAAAACTTTGTATTGAAATACATGTTTAGCATATTCTACTCTATTTGATATGTGATCTTTCTAATTTTGGAGTGATCAACATATGTGTAGCTGTCTTTTCTTTTTCAGTCAGCAAAAAGTGAAATTTTTATGGAATCAAATCAGCTCTTCATTCCCTTCAATCCCTCCAAACTTAAATGTCCTTGTAGAGCCTATAACTTACTGTGTAGCCATGTACGTTGTGGATGTGGCATGTGTTGTGCTACTTCTTCATGTACATCAAACACACACATGAATTTTCTATGACTTCAATCTGCATCGAGCTACTAAAACCAAGTTAATGGTTAGGAAGTGTCTATATTCAGTTCCAATATTTTCCACAAAAAGAACTGAAGTCTACATTTTTATTGTGAAATCATGGAAATTAATGTATAAAAAGGAAAGTTATTCATTCCATTTTAGGAATGCGGTATTTTTAGCCCTAGGTAATTATTAAATGTGAAAATAATCTTATGCAAAATACTGAAAGAATGAACAGATAACCTCACCTTCCTTGTGAATGAAGATGATGAGAAACCCTCTCTGGCTTCCTCACCTACTCAGTGTGGAATGGGTTGGTGTTTACTATAAAGTATTCCGATTATAGCTACATAGTGATTTTCTTTTTTTTTTGTTTTTTGTTTTTGTTTTTTCGAGACAGGGTTTCTCCGTGTAGCTTTGCACCTTTCCTGAAACTCACTCTGTAGCCCAGGCTGGCCTCAAACTCACAGAGATCCGCCTGCCTCTGCCTCCCGAGTGCTAGGATTAAAGGTGTGCACCACCACCGCCCGGCTCATAGTGACTTTCTTATGTTGTTCAACTTATTTTGTCACAAGGTTTCCCAATTTTGCCAAGATTGACCCGAAATAGTTATCTTTCACTTAGGTGTCAAAGGAGGGTGCAGCAGACTGTGGAATAGTCACTCCAGAAACATTAAATTGGTCGTCATTTGCCAAATTTTCTCATTTCACATAGTTATCAAAAGACATGGACCACATTTAATAATAGTTCTAACGAAGACTGTGAATGCACCATTGGCATTTGGGCATTGATGAGTTAATGAGTAATATCACATTCTTTAAGCTGTGAGAGCATGACCAGTGCTGCTGCAGTCATAATAAAAGTTCCAGATATGAAATAATGATAGTATCAGCTTCATTAGTAGATGTCAATATTGAATCTTTAAATCATTAATGCTCAATGGAAGAATGGGAATCAGTTTATGAAGTACTAAACTAATGATGGATTCTGTTTTCCATTGCATCCCATAAGTCTCATACTGTCCTTGCATTTCAGACTGTTCATAATGCCTTACATTCACTGTATAACATATTGATTCACAAGTGCACATAGTGTTGGAAATGGGCTAGTAGTAAAATCTTGTTATTAAGCTAATTTAGAAACTTAGTTACTGCAGTATAACAAAAGATGCTACTGGGGAAATGAAACAAACCTTCCTGATCTCCTACATGAATCAAGGCTGTGAGGGAAATATGATTGTAAGGCTGAAAACATACAATTTTTGATGAATCATAACTTTGATTGAAATTTGTTTTGAAGATCATGAAACTTGGTACTCTGAATATTGTCAGTTAAATTCCCTGGTGAAATGGAACATTCATCTCTGCTGTGAGCAAAGTAGTTTTGTGAGGAAACAATGCCTGCACAAGATCAACAAAATGAATAGAGCATGCGTGTTGTTTCAAGAGGAAGCAGAAGTGAAAGATTTAAATTGCAACTTGAGGTGAAGGAATGGCCATCTTGAAACATTTTTCCTTTAGCTTAGATTTTCAGAAAACTATTGAAAGGACAGAAAGTCTTCTGAGGGACTTGGCATTTACCTGTCTCATTGGAAACCTCATTCCCTGGGCAAGGAGTGCAGTCAAAGCAACAGGCAAGCTTGCCCTGCATGATGGTTTTTCTGAATCCAGGCCTGCGGCTCTCACTGCATACAGACTGAGGAAGCTGAAGAAAATTTAATATAAGACACAAAATGCTTAGCTCTTTATCACAGCCCAAGTAAATGATGTGTTTTAGAATACAGAACATCTGTTCATTAAATTTTATGTTTATAAATGTAGGCATTTGCTGTGGTACTCCAGGTTTCCATTTGGCATGGCGTTCAAAGATCATCCTTTCCTAAGATACTTCCTCAGACTATGAAAGTCTTTAGGATCTGTGGACATTTTTGAAGGCAGGATCATGAAGTGGTGAGCCAGGTCCCTGGGGAAAGTCTGAGGAGGATGTGTTGGGACTTTAGTCTGATTTAGTCCATGTTCTTCTGGCTGCAGGAGTGGGGAGATTTGTCTTCTATTGTGACTATGGTCTCTTCTCTCAGGTTAGCCTAACTTAATGTCACCATAAAAACAAATTCCTGGGCATTTCTGGGGAGAGTTTCCTATATTCTGTTAGCAGAGTTTCACTGACCTGCTGAAAACGGAAGCTATCATTTGGGCAGTTGAATGAAAACGGAAAAGAAGGGGGTCAGCAGCCGCCGCCACCCTCTCATTGCTGGTTTTGGTTGAATTAGATCTAGTTTCCCCAAATCAGTGCTGTCATGTTTTCCTCCCATGATGGGCTTTACCCTGAAACTGTGATGTCAAAAAACAAAAACAAAAACAACATTCTTTTCTCATGTTGATTTTGTCACCAACATTTTCCAAACAGACAGGTAAGTAAAAAATGGACACCTTCTCACTTTGCTGTTCTGTTTGCCTAGACTTGACAGCAAAAGCCACCAGAGGATTGACTGTGACACTCTAAGCTCGTGTCCTATTTATGGTTTATATTGTGATGAAACAACATTCCAATGGCAAATTGTGGACAGGAAGGCTTTTCATCTTTCACTTCTGCCCTACCTTTTATCATCAGTGAAGTAAGGGAAGGAGTTAAAAACAGATAGATAGGAATTGAAATGGGAACAATACATGATTTCTGTTCACGGGTTTTCTAATCATGGCTTTCTTAGCTTTGTTTCTTGAACAACTAAGGACTACCTGCCTCCACTCTCATTTTGATGGCTCCTCACACATCAATCTTTTATCAGGATAATGCCTGAGATGTTTTCCTTTAGGCCAATATTTTAGAAATATTTCCTGAACTGAGGTTTCTCTTCCCAGGTAACTCTAATTTATGTCAAGTTGAGAGTAATTAACTAAGACCGGGAGAGTCAAAATAAACATCCTGTCAGCTGTTTTCTGACTATGATGTAACAAACTACTAATTGGTATTTTGATTTTCAATGTCAAAGTAAATGGATAATTAGAAACATACTGGAAAATACATTCACCAGAATAAGCAATCACTATTTTTTTTTATATTGAGATTTATGGGTATATTGATGCATCCGAAGTTAGCATGCAAGGGTCATCAGACTCAGAAATTGTAGCAGGGTCCTTGCTGTTGTTCCCTTTGGGGGCGGGGGCCAAGTAGGCGCAGAGTCAAACCACACAGACTCTGGGAGAATGTGAAACAACAAGCTCAGTTTATTCAGGAAGAGGCAAGCCTTATATACCCTCCACCCCACCCTGGGGGGAGGTCTGATGGATATGCATCAGCTGGTGTGACATGGCTGTCTCTCATTGGTCCAGGTCATCTCCAGATCATGTTTCAGCTGCTGTTGCTAAGACCATCAGGCAGACCCAGGCTGGCTCTCACAAAGTATCTTTTTTACTTGTTTGGGCCGTCTGGCCCTCAAGCCCGTTAGGGATGAGTCATCCCACAAGAAATACTGTTTTGTTATTAACATACATTAGAATCTTTTAAATAAGATCCACACCCACCTCTGAAAATACTGTCGGCCATTGAATCATATGTTCAGATATGGATAATTGTTGCCCCTGTGGAGCTCTTGGAGAAAATGTACCCACTTTCACCTATAGTGAAAGACCGGATGGGAAATTCCAAACGTTGTTAATATCATACTCTGCATCTGCCTTCCTTTTCCTATCCAGAACCACAAGGTCTCCTGCAGGATTTTTCATTTGAATGTTCTTCAGAAAAGGTTGAATCTAGAAGAGATGTGAAATCCTGTCATAAAGCTGGTTTCAGAGAGTTATAACAGAACTACACATATGAAGTTTCTTCCTGACTGCAATGTATGATATTAATGATATTTTAGAGAAAGTATTACAACATTGAACAAAGGAAAGCCCAGGAGGAATTAACTATCATTGAGTTTCTATAATGTCGTTTTTTCTAGAGGATGTATTAATCCAAGTATTACCAAATGGTGAAGGGTTATATAGTAAACAATTCTCAACTTCTAAACAATGTAGCTACCTCATCCTATTTTCTGAATTTCTATGATCTTCAGTGGGGAACATGAAGTTACTTGAGTTTGTTGGACAATCAGGAATGCTTAAGAGAACATATCAATTATTGATGTACAGGAATATATGACATTAGTTTTGCTATTTGTTATGTGAGAAATTCAAAAGAAAGTATGTATTTTCACATTGAGTTATTAACAGGAGAAGAAATTGATGTTGTTTCTACCAAAAGGAGTATTATTCTCTTAAATGAAAACTTCAACTTGAGAAGTGTTACCCCCACTCATCGTGTACATTGACATGGGCATGCACTGATATCTAATCCCTGAAATACCAACTTGTGTTTAATTAAAGAAAAACAGGACTCTACAATAATAACTAGATTGAGAGCACTTTCAGCCTCTGGTGTCATGTTCCTGCTTATGTTACAATGAAAGGGACATTACCTGCCAGGGGAACAACATAGTCCTGTCTTTATTTGCCTCTGGTTGAACTTGTACTAATTGAGGGTCATCTCATGGAGACTGTGGGCCACAGCATACACAGCATTGCACACATTGTAACGCTCTTCATTCATGACCATGTCAATATTGTTCCCTGGCAACAATTCCAAAGAGGCATTGGGCAGGCAGTTTTGAAAGATTTGACAATTAAAATGTAAAAGTGAGCAATTGAAATACAAGTTCCAAAGGATATGAAGATAAATGACTTCTGGGTACTTTGTAGGGGTGACTTCCTGCATAAATTTTCTGAAACCCAAAATCTCCCCATGATGGTGTGAAAAAATGAGATTCCCATGGAATGAATCTAACATGGTATATGCATAAAACCTGTGACCACCCCATTTTGAGTTCATGGCCCAAACACTCCTAGATCTGAACTTTCCATATGTATTTACTACTACAGTTAATAAAGAAGTTCTGTCACTATAAATTACTATCACGTTTGCTGATGATCCCAGAATATGCAGCAGAGTCTGCAGAGGAATTGAATATGACGATTCCCCTAGAACTGGTACTGTTTCCACAAAAGCTGTGCAGACTCCATTCCTGTCCAGCTCCCCCCTCAAGTCTGATACAATCCGAGCATTTCTGTCATGACTGAGATGAGCAGTCCCACCCAGTTCCAGCTGAAATGAAGCATCAATGAAGCAATGCCACGTGACAGAGATGTGTGCTTGGGAGCCACCTGATACAGAGATGGAAACTGGCTTCCTTCAGTCAGAACAGGATCAAAGGCCCAATGGTAAGCTGGAAGGAATGCAGTGTTTTCACAGCAGAACTAGCATTGCCGTGAAGAACAATCTCAGTCTCAAAGAACAGATTGAAGTGACAGGGATGAAAACCTGCACAGCAGATTTTACAGTCAGACACCACTCCCTGTAAGTTTCAGAAAATTACTGAAGTCTCAAGGTTTCAATCACCCTCTCCACTGTTCGTCCTCTTTCTTGCATGTCAAAGTAAGAAATAGGAGTGTGTCTTCATCTGTCTCTGTAGTTGTCCTTTTATAGTGAGTAATTAAAACCTTTCACTTTTATTTTGCACACAGTTATAATGTACGAAAAGAGACCTGCCTGCCCATCACGCATGCCACTCTCACTCACCTGAGGAAATTTGTAAAGATGTAGCAATGTCCCCATGATTTCAGATGTTTTCCATGATGTTCCTGTAAGTAAAGCTGCTGATTTGCTCTTTTCTACAGAAGAAATTAGAGCTGAGGCTGCTCAAATCTGTGAACCAATAAAGCACACTCTCTAAAACCTTCATTTCAGCATATCCAACGTTGTAAACCTCAACTCCCAGAGAGGTGTTTGGTAAAAGGTGGGAGTTCCTGTTGATTTCCTCAACAGCAAGTAACATGGCCAAAACAAGCTGGTCGTTTTGCTCCATCAGCCTGCATAGAAGTGTTATAGCATTCAGGTGGGAACTCAAAACAATCTACAAATGTAAATGCAATGGCTTCTACAGCTAGAAAGCTTGCATTTTGTTTGAACACATAATTTTACATCTGCCAATAAATAGTTTTGATTAAAATTGTATAATATTACATTCCAAAAAACTGTGAAATGCAATTGTTTCCCTATTAAGCCACTAGGTTCCTGAGACAATTTGGTATGTATGAAGTTTCTCATTGAATTCAATCTATCTGTGGCAATAGTTGGCTCTGTTATAGTTATATATTTATCCTAAGTTGCATGTGTATACACTGTGTATTAGTATTTCTGTCTCTGATGGGTTTGTATATACATCTCTTGTGGGGAAATCTTTGTATGATAACTTCTCTGACTGTATTTGTTGTTCAGCCCACTTTAGATTATGTGTCTGAGTTGTCACCACTACACATGCCAAAGAAGCTTTTGGGAATTTTCTTGTCCCATCTCCCTGAAAGAGCACTTTCAATGCAACTGTGAGCTACCATGCCCACTGTGATGTGGGTTCTATGGATGTGAACTCATGTCGCTCACTTGTTTTGTAACCACTTTATATGCTCTGGCACCCCCTTATCTTTGCAATAATGACTTGTAGTGAAGAAGATATCATATTTTGAGAGGTTAAAAGTATACATACAATGAGGAAAACAAACTTTCAACATGTAATGTTTATAAACCAAGGTTTCATTACTGTTAATTTTTCAAATGGTTCTGTAGTTGGGGATCCAAAATCCTTATTCATATCAAGACACTTTTAGTTGATTCATAAAACACAATATTATTCTTTTTCATATTGGAAAGTCCAATTGGCAGAGATTAATTAATTTAAGTTTATGTGAAATGGATACAGACATTACATTTCTCAATACAGAATGGTGCATCAGGAACCTCCTATTTAGTCCCTAAGGCTTTTACAAGTAGGGCAGAGCTTCTTAAGCCCGAACCATTCCTAACTGCATCCATTAATATTTTTCCTTATACCCACATATAATTGTAGCTTTCACCACTAATAAAAGAAAATACTCAGTGCAACAGAAGATAATTGAAGAATAACATGAGTTGTCAAAGCAGAATGAGCAATCCTCAGGGGTGCCCAGGAGAACTGATGAATCTACCACAAATCTCTTGCAACTAAGCTTAGGGAACATTGTGGAATATGGGCAGAAAGATTCTTAGAGTCAGATGACCTGGAAATACTTCAACAATATGGCTGCCTATAAAAGAACTTAACTATGACAACTGTAGACATGCTTCCTCAGGGGATGTATTCTCATGAAGAGCCACCCATAGACATAGGACCACAGGCCACTAATTAGTGCTGAAAACAGGATGAAATAATCACTTTTATGGATGAGTACCTAATCAATTATCTAACCTCAAGTACTCAGCAACATTAAATGGACTCAACAGATAGTAGTTACATAGTTGTACATATATATGTAACAGTAATAACTATATAAAAGGAGCCTATAAATTTTTGATTAATGGGGTATATGAGAAGTTATAAAAGAGTACAACACTGGAGACTTTTGCTGAGGAATACAAAGAATCAAATGATATAATTACATGATGACTACAATAAAATATTGTAAAGAAAGACACAAATTATAACAAAATTTTAGATTATGGAGAAAATTATTCCACAATCATATTATGTCTTAAATAACTTAATCACCATATCCCTGAGCTTATGGAAACACATGTACACTGAAGGATAAGCTCAGTAGATAAAACAATGGCATGTTGTTGGTCCATATCCAGACATCACTCTCTCCCCAATGCATGAATATTTTTTCAATGACAAGTAAACAGAATTAGGAGAAAAAACTCATCTTCATATTCAAAATTCATACAAACATAGGCTCGCAGCTATGTTACTCCCATGAAAAGAGGTAACACATTTGTTTGAGTCCATCCTAACAATGAACTGCTCTATCCTGGCACTTCCTTCCCTCTTCTCACTGTTTCCGACAGCGTTTGTGTGCTGTAGAATATAGATGTCTAAAGAATCTGTCTCAGGAGTGGTCACATAAGAACAATGTCGAGTATAACAATTTACTCTAACACCATGATTGTTGTAGTCCTTGGCTTCCAATTCTGTGGCATACGTAGTTATTTCCAAGAAAAGGAAAGATGA
>CABHPR010127592.1:750-19751 GCA_902168415.1 Peromyscus melanophrys
TGTGTGTGTGTGTGTGTGTGTGTGTGTGTGTGTGTGTGTGTGTGTGTTGTTATGGATTGAACCTAATGTCTCCTGTGTGCTAGGCAAGTACTTCTAAAACAATCTTTAAAAACAACTATGCCCAGCTGGATGTAGAGATACACACCTTCAAGCCCAGCACTTGGGAGGGAGAAGCAGATAGATCTCTGGGAGTTTGAAGCCAACCTCATCTACACAGAGTTCCAGGCCAACTAGGGCTATATAGTGATGCCCTGTCTTGGGGGGAAAAAGAAGAGTCTGTTGACAAAGTTTTTTGGTTTTTGTTTGTTTGGTTTGTTTTGTTTTTTCCCTTAGAGAGCTGGAGAGATGGCTCAGTGGTTAAGAGCCCTGGCTGCTCTTCCAGAGGATCTAAGTTCAGTTCCCAGCACCCACATGGAGGCTCACAACCACCTGTAACTCCAGTCCCAGAGAGTCTTATGGCCTCCTCTGGCTAATGGCTATGTGGGGAGTTGGAGCCCAGTCCGGACCATATGAGACCCTGAGTCAAAAGCAAGGAGTCTTAATGGGCTCCAGGAAAACAAAAATAAAAACAGTTCTATATTTTTAGAACTTTCCTAAACAAGTAACTTTGAAAACAACCTTTTGGACTGGTGAGACGACTCAGCAGGTAAGGGAGTTTGCTACCAAGCCTGAGTTCAATCCCTGCACCCTGTATGTACAAGAGAATCGACTCCTAAAACTGTTCTCTGAACTCCACCTCTGTGCAATGGCACAAACACACACACACACACACACACACACACACACACACACACACACACACACCTGTAATGTAATGAAAAAGGAAAATTTTTTGTTTGTTTTTCAAGACAGGGTTTCTCTGTGTATCCCTGTTGTCCTGGAACTAGCTCTGTGGACCAGTCTAGACTTCAACTCAGAGATCTGCCTCCTTCTGCCTCCTGAATCCTAGGATTAAAGGTGTGTGTCACCACTGCCCCATGGGGGAAGGGAGCTTTTAAAAAGAACTTTTTCTTGGGTAACCTAGAACTATGTAGACCAGGCTGGCTTCAAACTCACAGAGATCCACCTGCCTCTGCCTCTCATGAGCCTGGTTTCCTTCCTCAGATTTTTATTATACAAATATACAGCTCTTTAATGAAGGGTTAAGCTTGAAGTAGACGCCTCTTAACGAATGAATTTTTTTTCCGCCTGCCTCTGCCTCCCAAGTGCTAGGATCAAAGGTGTGTGCCACCACCACCCAGGTTTAACTGATGAATTTTGATAACATACATACACATACATTATTCACTGACCTCCACATAAGCACTGTAACACACACACCCACTCACTCATCCACACAATAAATGTAATAAAAAAATTTTTAAAGAAATATTTGTGTGGTCAGGTGACGGATGTGCAGGCCTTTGATCCCAGCACTTGGGAGGCAGAGCCAGGCAGATCTCTGAGTTCGAGGCCAGCCTGTTCTACAGAGCGAGATCCAGGACAGGCATCAAAACTACACAGAGAAAACCTGTCTCAAAAAACCAGGGGGGGAAAAAAAAAAGAAATACTGTGTGTAAATAGATTGTTCTTACGTGACTTGATTTTACATACAGGCACAAGCCATTTATTATATAACAGTGTATAACTATCTTGGATACTCAAATTTATAGACTGATTGCTCTGATATGACGTAACACAACTGGACTGTGGGATTCTCTCTACATTAAAATGTATTTATTCATTATTTGGGCATGGAGGTCAAAGGGCAACTTGGAGGAACTGGTTCGCTCCTTCTATGTGAATTCCTGGATTCGAACTCGGGTTGTCAGGCTTGCTGACAACACCTTTAACTGCTGAGCCCTCTCACCAGCCCAATTTACATGTGAGCATTTCTTAATTTACTTTTTACTCTCCATAGTCTTGCAACCACCTAATGACTTCAAGACCTCATCATCTGCTCCAATTTTTCTTAAAGAAAGGAAATCATGATTTCCAGATGTGAATAACAAGTCCAACATTTTCTACTAGGCACAGTCCCTAAATTTAAAATAATTGTATTGTTCAGTCCTTAAGAGCAAAGACTGTTATGTAGGGGATGTGGATGTGGAGCAGCACAGAAACCTAGGAACCCAGTTCTTGCCTAGCACCCACAAGGTCCTGTGATCCATCCCCAGCACTACATAAAACAGGCGTGATGGTACATGCCTGTAGTCCCATCAGCACTCAGGAGGTAGAAGACGAGTTGAAGGTCACCCACAGCTACATACTGCAAGTCCAAGGCTACATGTTCTATGAAAACTTCATCTGAGGGGAAGAAAAGAAAAAGATGGCCTCATGTGGCTCAAATTCAGACAACTTTGGCTTCAGGAGTGCTAGGGTTACAGATGTCCACCACAGCCAGCCAGTCCTGAAGCACCATATCTCTGTACTATTCGTCTCAAATGTTTATTCTTCTAAGTTGAAGTTATATGACGCTTTGTTCTGCTTCTGAATGCTGAGATTACAGATGAGAGCCACCATGCCCAGCTCTCTTGGGGTTTTGAGTTATAATCTCATCATACAGTCCAGGCTGGTCTTCACCTCTAGGCTCTTCTCTGCTTCTCAAGTGCCAGGATCATGAGTGTGCCATCATACCCAAGCAGAGATGAGTATCTTGCAAGGACTCAATGCACACCTAGAGGCTCACTACATATTACTTTTCCACAGCCATCCACCTTTTTTTTTTTTTAATGTGCATTGGTGTTTTGCCATGGGTGTTGGGTCCCCTGGAACTGGAGTCACAGACAGTTGTGAGCTGCCATATGGGTTCTGGGAATTGAACCAGGGTCCTCTGGAAGAGCAGTCAGGCTCTTAACCGCTGAGCCATTCTCTCCAGCCTCCTAACATCCACCTTTGCCATACAGGCCCTCTCACTGGCCTGGAGTTCACGAATTAGGCTAGACTGGATGGTTAACAAGCTTCACGGACTCTACCACCTCCCTAGTGCCGGGACTGTGAACAATGGCAGCTACGCTGGGCTGCTGTATATGGATTCTGGGAATCAAACTCAGGTCAAGCTTGCACAGAAAGCAGTTTCCTGTGTCCCTAGCCCTTTGTTTTGTCTCCTAGTACATTCTTGCTTTGTAATCCAAGTTGGCATAGAACTCAATTCATAGACAAGGGTGTGTTTGAACTCATAAATCAGCACAGGCTAGCCCGGAACTCATGCCTCAGCCTCCTGAGTGCTGGGTGTGCACTACTATACTTGACCATGTTGCACTATTTCAGAACCTGTGAGAGAGAGGAGAGAAGAGGAACCAAGAGGGCAAAGAAAGGAGGAGGGGGGATAAGAGGAGGGCAGGAGGGCGGGAGAGGAGTTCAAATCCATCTTTGTGTTGGCTTTCTTCAAGTGGACTCAGGTCTTCATCAGCAACCTGTTTCACCTGGTGCTACAGATGCTCAAATGTTAGGAAGACAGTGATATTAACAAAAAGATGAGGAAACATGGGCACACACACAAAATAAAACATTTATTATGCTAAAGAGCAGATTTTATTATTTTCCCAAAACACTAAAATAGCCCATGGCATAGTAATTTAGCACAGAGTATAAATGACATATACAGTCAGGTTCCCCTCCCCCCAGGGCTGTTTTTAACTCTCTCTTGGGTAGGGAGCTTAAAAATGTCCACTCTTTAAATGACCTTTATTAAAGTTATCAACAAACCACAAAGGGAGAAATACTTTAGAAAAAAATCTTAATGTAAAAGAGATCACGAATCCTAGCATCTGGGAAAAGGGAAATACTTCATTTGCAATCTGTGTTCTGTCAACAGAAGAGTCCCAAACTCTTCTGTGATTGAAGGTAATCCTAAATTTAATATTGCAACTTCTCCAAAGTGCCGCCATTGACACCTGCACTTCAAGCGGAAGGAAAGGGGCACGTGAGAACGGACGTGTGACTGCAGGTCAGAGAGTCCATACAGTGCAGAAAGGGCAAGACTCATGACCAGAGCAAGGCTTACAAGAAGTGGAGGGGGCAGCCTACAGAGCTCCACTTCCATCAGATGGCCAGAGGTGAGCCGAGACAGGCGGCATCTGGGATGCTCAGGCGGCATCTGGGATGCTAGCCCTTTAGAATGGGTCTCCGTGATAAAGAACTCTGCACTAAATGGTTTTTTGTCTGATCTATACTGGATAGACCAATCATCTCTTAGAAGGGTTTTCCAAGTTCTGAGTCTTTCCAAAACGACTGAAAACATGCTCAAAAAATGTCTCTCTGCATCAATCAGCGAGATGTGTCTGGTCACAGGAATCGGAGCAGGAACTGAATGGTTGCAGCATACACCAGAATTAATGCAAAAGAAACTGCAAGATGGTCTTTAAAATTAATTCGCTATTTTTATTGTTCTGCCTGTACCTTATCTACGGCATCAGACTTGCTAATCGGGAGGATTGCAGAGCCAGTGACCCCCACGACTATCTGCACACCATCTGAAGTACTTTTTAAGCTTGAGATAATTTTCTCGTATTCTACTGTTTGCTCTGAAAACACAGGGTTTAAACGGTTGAGGGATACACATCTTGTCTCATCTTCTGGGAGAACTTCATAATGGGCAGAAGCATATGGCAGCTGGCACAGCTCAGAATATGGGTAAGACAGTTCCGACCTGGTGCCCAGCCCCTCAGGAACGGCACTTAGCAGTTCACACTTCAGGAAACCCATTTCCCTCAGTTTTGGATGACCTGGCCATCCTGACACCCAGGACTCTCCTTTGGGGTACCGTCCACAGCTGTCTGTGGCCCTGGGCCCTTTTCCTGGCCAGTTACTTCCTAGTGCATCTCCGATGCCACAGGATACCCCAGCCAGATGTTCTTCCGAAGCAGATGACAGAATCTTGCTTACGGAGGCTGCTGGAGCCAAATTTCTTCCCATTGATTCCTTCAGATACTGAAGCACTTTGTACCCACTGTGAAGTATGAGGTCAGCCTCACTCTGATCATGTTTCATTTCCAAGGATGCCACCACTGTGTCCTGTGACTTTCCATCAGTATCTGCTGTGGGCTGATCTGTCCAGGAAGGCACATCTGCTGGGCTGGGACTCCCCTTCTGGCTTCTCTTCTCAAGGCCGCATGATAGTTTGTCCAAGTCACCTCCTTGTGACCTCTTTACATTTGCCAAGCAAGTACCCAGGGTCCCTCTTCCACCCCTCATGCTTTGCGCCCTCCGATGCAGTGAGCCGGGGTGATGACTATCAGTCAGGGGTGGCCTTCAATGGATCTCAATATGAACCTAGAAAAGATAATCAAATGAAAATTCTGTGACAGAGGGTTATTAAAACATTTAAGCACATAAAATATCACCAAACACTAGTTCCTTGAGGAATGAGGCCACAAAGCTGAACAGGAGCCAGAGAGTGAGAGGCACTGGCCACTGTCAAAGGCCAGCCTGAGCTTTGTAGTGAATTCCAGACTAGCGTATGCTTACAGCATGGAGATGGAGACAGGAAGATCACAAGTTCAAGGCCATCCTTGGCTACAGAGTGAGTCTGAAGTCAGCCTGGGCTATATGAGACCTTGACTCAAATAGATAAATATGCAAATAAAGTATACATAAAGGCAAATAATCAATCCCCATGGCCCCAGGTCTTATAAGCCCCAGCCCCCATGTTAAGTCTACAAAAGAATCAATACTGTTAAGCTATGGCAAACAAACCTGCCCACCAAAACACTGAGTGAGAGAGGAGTTTATTTCCAAGTTCAAGGGGAAAATAAAATGCAGTTCTGGGAGCCAGTTCCTCAACATCCACTCCTTTCACCCCTGCTGAAGATGCTAAGGGCTCAAAATACAACAGAGCAGCAGGAGCAAAGGCTCCCAGGCATGACCAAGATCCTCAGGGCAATCAGAAGGCATCTTCCACACAAACCCTCCCCCTGTATGAGGCAGCCAACCTGCTACATGACAATAGGCCTGACCCAGTTAGGCAGCTGCTGCCCTGCTGGCTGCCTGTCTCCTCACCTTCCCTAACCCAGGCTATTAATGGCCTCGGGCACCTGACCGTCCAGACTACCACTGCTCTGTAACCTAAAAATATCCTGCCCCCAATACTTTCCAAAGCAAGCTAGCAAGGCCAGTCCTAAGGGGGACAGGAAGGAGTCACAGTGAGTAGGGCAATGGGCTTGATTGAGCAGGATCCTGTGGGCTGATGGCTCGAAAACACACTCTAAGACGACCAAGCCCAAAGCTGTGGAGTGCTGTGAAGTGGATCCTGGTACCAATAGGCCCTGAATGGGGGATCAGGCTGGAGGTCCCAAATTTCTACACACTACCAAGGATGAGGAAAGGCGCTCATACTACCCTTCTGAATGAAGCTGACTCATGACCACTCGGAGGACACATCATTGAGTTTCTTCTACTGACCTGGCAAGCATCTCTGCATCACGCCTCATCTCACAAAGCCAGCTGTGCCCTATGGTCACGCCTTGTCTCCTGGTCACACATCTGCTCAAAAGTACATTCAATAAGGAGAAGCTACACCCAGCTCTGGAGCTGGGTGACTCGGTAACAATTTCTCGGGCCGTGTTGTAGGCTGAGCATGGGAAAGCACCGAGCATTCTCTTCAGCCAGCATCCCACAGTGACAGCGACGGCAGCTGTTCTGTCAGTATTGGCAAGGGTCTCGGAATGGATGAAGGGCTGCTGGAGGGTTGGTAAAGCAAAGGGCAGAAGAGGGACCTCAACAGACAAGTGCATCTCAGTGGGGCTGCTGAGCAGTGAATCGTGAACAGTCAGTCTACCCAAGGCAAGCAGCTAACTTTGGAAGTCTCCCCTCTACCTGGGATTCAGCTCCTAGGATTTCTTTACTACAGATGCAATCAGCTGCTCCCCAAGCTCTTCCCCGAGTAGGTCCTAATGCCAGGACAGCAGAACAAGAAGACAAAACAGATCCAGGTTTCCTTTCTAGTGAATCATTAACCCACATGCATAAACCTCACTGTAATACTGCTCAAAGGTCACTCGATAGCCACGCCTCATAACATGTACCAGGACAAACTGTTTAAGTGAGGGACTGGAGAGGGCCCAGCGGTTAAGAATGCTTGTTGCTCTTCCAGAGAACCTGAGTTCAATTCCCAGCACTCAAAAAAGGCAACTCACAACTGCCTAGGGATCCAATACCCTCCTCTGGCCTCCATGGGCACACATCCCACACATAAATTTTCAAATTAAAATGCAGTTCCAGTTCCATATCCAAGTGGTCCATATCCACTCCATATCCAAATGGGGGGGGGGACTTTTATCCCCAGCTCTAGGGAGGTGGAGACAGGCAGATTCCTGAGTCTTGCTGGCCAGCTAGCCTAGCCTCCTGGGCAAGTTCCAGCCCAGTGAGAAAGTCAAGATGGAAGCACCTAGGGAATGACACCGGAGGTTGTCCTCGGTCTCCACATACATGTGCACTACCCCCGGAAGTTAAGATGAACCCAATGTGGTGGTGCATGGCTGTACTCTCAGTACTCAGGGAGAGCGCAGGGGGAGGAGCATGAGTTCAAGGTCATCCTCAGCTATTCAGTAAATCTGAGGCCAGCTTAGGGCTACCTAAGAACCCATCTTTAACTTTCCTCTCAAAATAAATAACAAGGGGCAAGAGATATAAACCCACGGTAGAGTGTTGACCCTGGCTTGCACAAAGCTCTTAGTTTGGGTTTTTTGTTTTGTTTTGTTTTTGAGATCAGAGTCTCACTATGTAGCCCTGGCTAGTCTAGAGCTCACTATGTAGATAGATAGATCAGGCTACCCTTAAATTCAATGAAATCTGCCTGCCTCTGCTTCCTAAGTGCTGGTGTGAACCAAAATACCTGGCTAAGCCCTTGCTTTGATCTCAACAACAACACACACAGTTAAAAGGAGCCAAGTGTGGTGGTACATGACTAGAATCCCAGTATGGAGGAGGCCAAGACAAGGAGGCTTTCCAGTCTGAGGCCAGCATGGACTACATGGCAAGAAATCTATCTCAAAAACATACGAAGTAATGGCACCAGAATATATGTGGATAAGGAATTTCTAATGACAGCAAACATCAAATATGAAAAAAGATTGTTGAACTTGGACTCCACAAAATTAAACTTTAGGGATATGGATAGAGGATTCACTAGTTAAGAGCACTTGCTGTTCTTGCAGAAGACTGGTGTTTGAACACAGCACCCACATGGCTGCTTATAACCACCTGTAACTCCAGTTCCAGTGAATCTGACACCCTCCTCTGGCCTCCGAGGGCACCAGGCATGCAAACAGGGCACAGATATATATGCAGGCACTTACACATACCCATAAAATAGAAATAAATAAAACCTTTAAAAACAATTTTCAGACTCAGCATGTGGTACCTACCTTGAATCCCAGCACTTGGGAGGATGAGGCAGGAAGAATTCTAGTTCAAGGCCAACCCTGTCACAAACCTCCCTTTCTCAAAAGTAAACAAACGTAAGCAAAGACAAAGCAGAATACACTCAAAAATTGTTTATCTAACAATTTTTTTAAAACTCTGAGTAACAGCCAAGTATGGGTGGCTTGTGCCTCAGACGCTTTGAAGCAAGCAGACCAATCATTTTTAGTTCAAGTCCTGTGTAGAATACATGGTTACGTTCCAGGACAGCCTGCAGTATAGTCAGAGCAGGGGTGGGGAAAGAAGGATGGGAAGACCCTGTCTCAATAAAAAAAAAATAAAGTAGGACTGAGGAGATGGCTCAGTGAGTAATATCACTTCCTGTGCTAGCATGAGAATCTGAGTTAAAAATCTCCCACACTTAAACAAACAAACAAACACACACACACACACTCCAAAGAGGTGGGTGTGACCACATGAGCATCTGTAACCCCTGTGGTTGCCCCAGCTAGCCTAGTTGAAACATCAAGCTTCCAGTTCAATGAGATGCTGTTTCAATGTGCACTTGGGCATATGTATCCACACTCATGTGCATGCATCAAACAACCACACACACACACACAAATGCCCATAGCAACACTATTCATAGTCAGATAGTGACAACAACCCAAAGGTCCAGCAGCCAACTGAAAGTTATCTGGAGAAATGGCAACTATTAATAGATTCAAAGTGGGATCCAGCAGTGGAAAAGCACATTGGTGGAAGAAACTGGAGCCATCTAAGTGGCATGCTCACACCAGACGTGGGGAACTCCACAGGGGCTCTCAAGACTGTTTATCATTTTTTCCTTTTCTTATTTATTTAAAACACAGAATCTTGAATAGCCAGGCTGACCTCAAACAGGCCATATAGCTGAAGGTGACCTTGAACTCCTGATTCTGGCATACTTGGACTACAGGCCTAGGTCATTTTGCCTTAATTGTATGCGGTGCTGGGGATGGAACCTAGGGCTCAGGGCATGCCAGATGAGGTCTCTTCCAGCCAGGCCACATCCCCAGTGCCTTATCCGCTCACCTGTCCACAGACTTGTTGCTACTGTCTTTGGGCCACTGTTTATCAGTACTGGAGTACAGGGCTTTGAATCCATTTTCAAACCTCTCAGGTATATACCCAGAAGCAGACTTAGTTGACTGTGGGTTAAGTCTACATTCAACGGTGTGAAGAACCACAAGGCTTTCATGACGGCTGAGCATTTTACAATCCGACCAGCAGCACACAGGACTGAGGACACGCACCTTCACCTACATCTGCTTCTGCAACCTCCCCTCCCACCCTCCACCTTACAACAGCCATCCTAACAGGTGTGGAGTGGCCTTCCACTGCTCCTGAGTGATCTGCTTTCTCCTGGAGTCCAGGATCTTCTCAAGGACACATCCGCCATCTGTGTATCTGCTTAGATAAATCTCTATGCTAGCTCCTTCAAAGACTGGACTGCGCTGCTTGGGTTTTTTCGATTTTTAATTGTAAGAGGTCTTTCTCTATTCAGGGTATTAATCCTTTACCAAATTTACCAACAAATGCTTTTTTCCATTCTGTGGGTGATCTTTTTTACTTTCTTCCCCCTGATGTTAAAGATGGACCCAGGGCCTCATCCACACTGAGCTAACATGTGACCACTGAGCTACATACTCAGCTCCTCCAAATTCATTCTTTTGCATGTAGAAGTAGTTCGTGTTTATTCAATTTTATTGCATCCTACAAAACTATCAAGGGGTGAAGAAACTGGCTCTTCCCTCTCCAGGTACAGACAAGTGGGGGCTGGAGCTCAGAGCTCAATACACTAAGTGCAGCCCCAGCAGTAAGCAGTTTTGGTGTTTGTTTGTTTGTTTGTTTGTTTGAGACAGGGTTTCTCTGTGTAACCTTGGCTATCTTGGAACTCACTCTCTAGACCAGGCTGGCCTCAAACTCATAGAGATTTGTCTGCGTCTGCTTCCCAAGTGCTGAGATGTCATCTCATATGTGATGGGTCTCTTTTAACATTAGTAAAAATAGAATGAATTCACATCCTTTGAAACAGTCTTTTTATGTGTAATGGATACAAGTGTGTGTGCACATGCCAAGGTCAAAGGACAACCCTGGTGTTGGTTCTCGCCTTCTCTGCAGCCCAGAGTTCTTCTCTGATGCCCAGAATTCTTACACTAACACCTGCCTGGACCATACCGGATTATTTCCAACTCTTTCAGAAACAAGGAGGCTGCTGTGGTGACACAAGCTTGTAATCCTAGTGCTCAGGGAGACAAAGCAGGATCTAGAATTCCAGTGGCCTGAGCTACAAAGTGAGTTCTAGGTCAGCCTGGTGAGGCTGTCTCAAAACAACTAAGCAAAATAAAACAAGTCCGGAATACAGAATACAGGTAAGAGGCAGGGGAGACAACTCCAGGGATAAGAGTGTTTGCTGCTTCTGGAAATGACCCAAGTTCAGTTCCCAGCACCCACACTGGGTGGTCACAATCACCTGTAACTCCAGCTCAGGGAATCTGACACTCTCTTCTGGCCTCTAAATACATCTGCATAAACACACATATACACATTTAAAAAAAAAAAAAAGCCGGGCAGTGGTGGCGCACGCCTTTAATCCCAGCACTTGGGAGGCAGAGCCAGGCAGATCTTTGTGAGTTCGAGGCCAGCATGGTCTACAGAGCGAGATCCAGGAAAGGCGCAAAGCTACACAGAGAAACCCTGTCTCGAAAACAACCAAAAAAAAAAAAAAAAAAGGAATGTAAGTGTTGGGCCAAAAGTCACTTTCTACCAAGACTGATGACCCCCAATTGATGCCCAGGACCCACAGTATAGAAAGAGAGAACTGATTCAGACAAATTATCCTCTAGCCTCCACACACACACACACTTAAATACCAAGGAAAAGCAAGAAGGGGAGCTGCTCCAACGCACTTTGTACAAAACCACCACTTTCTTCCTGGCTCACTACTCTAGTCTCCAGCTTCCTGCTGTTCCAGGCTTGGCCCACGTGTGGGTCCTGGTGACAGCTCTGCCCTCTGTCCACACTCTGCACTCCTCCGACCCAAACATCAATGTGGCAACAGCCTTCACCTCGGCCAGGGTTTTGCTGAAGTGCTCAATGAGGTCCTCTCTGTTTTGCTCAGAATGCCAGCCAGCTCCCCTTTTCCAGCTGGAGAAGTTCTGAGAATGGGTGTGTGACAACTGCCCAATATGGACAGGTATTAATGCCCCTGAATTATACACTTAACCAGCATGATAATTTGTTTTTTTATTTATTGAGATGGGTTTTCGTGTGACCCAAACTGACCTCAAACTAACTCTGTAACTGATACTGACTTTGAATTCCTGATGCTCCTGCCTCCGGCTCCCTAAGTGCTAAGATCATAAGCTTGCACCACTACACCTAGCTTGCAGAATAAGATTTGTTATAAATTTTTCCTCCTTTAGTGTCTCTATATGCTGAGATTCCAGACCTGTAGTACAATGTCTGGTAAAGCAAAAACTTATTAAATACAAGGGGGAAAAAGATGTCTAAGTGGTGAGAGGGTACTGAAATCCATGAAGCTATGGATTTAGAAAGAAGTTCAGAGAGGAGAGAGAATAGGCTGTGGCCTGTGAGATGGCTCTGTGGGGAAATGTGCTTGCTACCATGCCTGCTGACTTGAGCTTGAGACAAGGAACCCACACAGTAGGAGACAAGGGACTCCTGCAGGTTGTGCTCTGACCTCCATGCATACATGATGACATTCCATGTGCACAGGGATACACACACACACACACACACACACACACACACACACACACTCATGCATATACACATAAAAGAAGTAAATGAGATGTAATATAAAGAGGAGATCGGAGCTAGGAGCCGGGGATGTAGCTCAGTGGCCAAGAGTCTGTGAGTCCAATCCCCAGTACTAAACAAGTGGGACAGAGCTGGGTGGTGGTGGAGCACACCTTTAATCCCAACACTAGGGAGGCAGAGCGAAGCAGATTTCTATAGGCCAGTCCCGTCTACAGAGCAAGTTTGGGGTCAGCCAGAGCAACACAGGGGCAATCTTGTCTCAAAAAACTTAAAAGGAGGAGGAAGAAAAGGAGGAGGATGAAAGTTAAGAGCATAGAAAGCAAATAACGATTCGAAGGCTTGCTGAGCACAGGCAGCAAGGAAGAAGTGAAGGTGAAATAAGGACATCTTGGTCGGCCTTTGCAATCTTTTCTGTTCTTTTAGGCCTTCTCTTTGGGTGACATGGGACTAAGACACTTGATGCATGTTTCTTACAGCCATACTAGTGAAAAGTTATAGGCATGGCTTGTTCCAGCAGGTATTCATGATACTGGTTATGTTTGTTGGTTTGGTTTTTCAAGAGGAGATTTCTCTATGTATCCCTGGCTGTCCTGGAACTAAGCTCTGTAGACCAAGCTGGCCTCAAAGTCAAAGATCCATTTGCCTCTACCTCCTGCATGCTGGAATTAAAGGTGTCCACCACCACCCAGCTTCTTATATAGTTATTTTTAATTTTTATTTTAGTTGGGAATGGGCAAGGTCTCATGTACTCATGTAGCCCAGGCTGGCTTTGAACTCCTGATCTTCCAGCCTTTACCTTCCAAGTGCTGGGATTACAAGTATATGCTACCATGGACCACCCAGATTGTTTTTACTTATATATAGTGATTGGTATAGATTCTCAGTTTTTGTTTGTTTCTTGGTTTTTTTTTTTTTTTTTTTTTTTTTTGTGAGACAGGGTTTCTCTGTGTAGCCCTGGCTGTCCTAGAACTTGCTTTGTAGATCAGGCTGGTCTAGAACTCACAGAGATCCACCTGCTTCTGCCTCCCAAAGATTCTCACTTTTTTACCATCTGTCTTCCCATGATATATGAAACAGTGGAATGTTAATAACCTCAGAAGATTGAAGCTTGCTTAAAAACAGTACTTTCTTTCATTTGCTTTTTTGTTTGTTTTGCTTTGTTTGAAACAGAGAAACTATGTAGCCTTGGCTAGTCTAGAACTCACTCTGTAGACTAGGCTGGCCTTGAACTCACAGAAATCTGCCTGCCTCTGCCACCGGAGTGTTGGGATTAAAGATGTGCCTGGCTTTATTTTTTAAGATTTATTTTTTCAGCCGGGCAGTGGTGGCGCATGCCCCTAATCCCAGCACTAGGGAGGCAGAGCCAGGCGAATCTCTGTGAGTTCGAGGCCAGTCTGGTCTACAGAGTGAGATCCAGGACAGGCACCAAAACTACACAGAGAAACCCTGTCTCAAACAAACAAAACGAGAGAGAGAGAGAGAGAGAGAGAGAGACAGAGAGAGAGAGACAGAGAGAGAGAGAGAGAGAGAATGAATGTATTCTTTTACTTTTAATTATGTGGCTGGGGGTATACTCACAATCATAAGCGGTTGTGAGCCACTAAGTGTCAGTGTCGGATACCAAACTCCAGTCCTCTGCAAGGGTCATCTCTCCAATCCTTTTTCTGTTTTAGGAAAGGGATCTTGTCACTATGTTGCTCACAATGACCACAACTGGCTAATGAGGCACCCCAATCTGCCAAGTACTTGCCACACAAACATGAGAACCCAAGTTCCATCCTCCAGAATACACAGAAAAAAGCTAGGTGTGGTATCACAGCTTACAATCCCAGCACTGGGGAGTTGGACACAGGAGAATTACTAGAGAGGAGAAGATCCCTGGGGCTCCCTGGCCAGCCAATCTAGTCAAATTAGTGAGCCTAAAGCCAATGAGAGACCTTGTCTCAAAAAAATCAAGAGGCTTGCACCTGAGGACAGACACCCAAGGTTGACCTCTGACCTATACATACATACACACGTATATGCATTTGCATGCTTGAGCATACACAACACACTCACATGCCCCCAATACCTGGACTCAAGCCTCACAAGCAGCTGGGATTACAGGTGTACACTTGTTTACAAACAGCACTTTTAAAAAAACTTTATTTTTTTTTTTGGTTACATTTGTTTGTGTGTGGAGTATATGTATGTGGTCCCTCCTGTGGTCAAAGAGCAGTCCACAGGAGTCATTCTTTCCTTTGACCAAACATTCATAATTCAAAAATTAAAAGTAAATAAAAAATATTTTTTAAAGATTTGTTTTATAACTAACCAACTTCATTGACTAGTTACGTGAAATGCTGAAAGTTACAACATTGCAGTTACTGATACAAACGGTGTTAACTGGAGACATTAAAGCATTCTAAATGTTTTGCTTATTCCTAGACTATTCTTCAGAAAGTTAAGACATGTTTTATGTCTACATGCCAAGTCTTAGTATAATGTTTATGATCCTATAAAACAAGCAACAGGATATGATGTACATCTGGTTAATTATTGGGTTTAATTTCTACTTGATCCTCTGAAAGAATAGTGTGTTGCTACAATGTAATAACATGATTTTCATGAAACCAGTTGAGACTGGAGCCTTTCAAAGTTATTTGATTTTTAGATCATCAGTCATGTAATGAAAATGGTTCGGTTTGCAATGTGAGCTCTGTACTTGGTGGTATGACAAACGTTTGCTTTTATAATATACAGATTTTCCTTGGAAATAAAAGATGAAACACATTTGTCCCTAAGTTTTCCAAAAAATAAAAGAAATTTTAAAAAAAAGATTTGTTTTATGTGTACGGAGTGTTCTGCAAGCTTGTGTACCACAAGCACTCATGGTGCTTACAGAGCTGGAACTGAAGCTACATACGGTTGTGAGCCATCATGTGGGTGTTGGGAACGGAACCCGGGCCCTCTGCAAAAGCAGCAAAGTGCTCTTAACTGCTGAGCCAACTCTCTAGTCCTAGTACTTTAAAACCCTGAGTTTTCTGAGTCTACAAACCCCTTTGCATCTATTCTCTCATTCAATCATCTTCCAGACTAAAGAGCTGTCGGTACTGTTAAAACGCCTCACTGATGAGTTAGGGATGCAGCTCTGGGGTGACTTAAGGGGCCTTGGGTTCCATACCCAGCACTGCCAAAAGGGTAAGAGAAGCCCCAATGCCCTATGCACAAGATGTTAAGTGTAGGGTTAACAAAACCTTAGGGTCCAATATTTTAAACACATTCCTGCCCCCTGTAACAGAGGAAGGAAACAGTATACTGGAGGGAAAAGGCTGTGAGCTGCCGGAGTCCCTTCAGCCAGGCTCCATTTCTTACTGTACCTGCCTATACCCAAGGGTCAGAACACTGAAACCCTCAGTTAGGTTCAGTTAGTGATTTTTCACAAATAAACAAAAGTCCTAAGGCCTTTAGGGGAGCTTAAAAATTAGATCTAAAGACTTCAAGTATGACATTGTACCCCAGAACCTCTCTCTTCCTCCCCCAATACGAAAAGGTTGCATTTGGCCAGGTCCAAGATCAAATCTAAAACCCTTACATGTGTCCTAGGAAATCCTTCTCTGGCTGGGCAGAGGTACACACCTTTAATTCCAGCACCTGAGGAAGAGGTAAGTGGGTCTCTTTTAGTTTAAGGCCAGTCTGGTCTACATAAGGAATTCTAAAGAGAGCCAAACTGACCAGGGTTGATTGGTAAGAGCCTGTCTCAAAAGGTGTTGGGGGGAGGGGGAGAGACACTTTTCCCAAAGTGCTTGGTGAGACTGTCTTACCCTCTACCTGGGCCCACTTGACCCTGAATTAAGACAGCCAGATTCTCTATAGCTGGCTACATCTAACTCATGACTCCTCTGGAACCCACCGAGCTGCCCTCAATACCAATGGGCCTTCCCAAAGCACTTGATGAGACTGTCTTACCCTCTACCTGGGCCCACTTGACCCTGAATTAAGACAGCCAGATTCTCTCTAGCTGGCTACACCTAACTCATGACTCCTCTGGAGCCCACCGAGCTGCCCTCAATACCGATGGGCCTGCACTCACTCACTGCTCGCACCACTCTGATTGAAGGCAAGTGCCTTTGGGAGGAGGGCACTTGCCTTCAATCAGTACAGTGCACACTCCCTGTTATGAAATATGGATTTGAATCACCTTTCCAGAGATGATCTCACTGTCCTACAAACAGATGCGCAATTAGAAAACACCGGGAATGGAATTTGCCGCTGTTTATTGCTTATAAAACAAACGAGCCTTCAGCAATCCTGTGGTGAAGAAAGCCTGTACAAGATTACAAAAGTTCCCTCTGAAAGAACTAAACTGTGAGAGTGTCCCTGTCAAGGAAGACATTCATCATACCCCAGGAGCAGGAAGGGAATGGTCGCAACTAGGTAAAGAGGAGACCCTAACGAAATCTAGTCAGTCATCAAGGTGTAAGCTAGGTGAGAGGCCAGTCATATCCACATGTGATAAGCATGTACTTGCTGTGCTGATGTTTGAGGATGACAGACCATGCCTTATAATGTTTAGAAGACTTCTCTAGGGAGCCAGAGAAATAGCTCGGCTGTTAGGGAGTACCTGCTGCTCTTGCAGAGAACTAGAGTCAGGCAGTTCATAACTACATCTCCAGGGGATCCAGCGACCTCTTCTGGCCTCCTCCTGCTGCAGATACACACAGATCCACGCATACACATAATATGTACAAATATGACACCTCTAACTGACCGGTGGAAAACAGATGGAGAATACACAAAAATCCAGGCTAGCAATTGGAGTAGCTTGGACTAGAGAAAGGTACAAAGAGAAATCAATACAAGAGGAAGTGTTTCGGGTTTTGTTATTGAGATAGGGTCTTGCTATGTAGCCAAAGATGACCGAGAGCCTCTCATGCCTCCACCTCCCAGATGCTAGGATTCCAGGCATGGATTATTACACCCAGTTTATGCTGTACTAGAGATTACACCCAGGGCACTGTGCAGAGTAGGCACACACACTCCCACCTGAGCTACATCCCTAGCCTGTTATTTTTTAATGGTACAAAACACAGCAATTCGAGACATAACATTATGTAGTAGGTAATCTCTTATAGTCTTTCACATAATTTTCTAAATGAGCACAAATCACCTGTAACTCTAGACGCCAGATCCCATGTGTCTACATGATGGCTCAAGCATAGACTACAGACACTTATATCCCCAAAGTTTCTTTTTGTAAACTCTGAGATAACTTGACATCTAAGAATCAGGATGTCTGATTTCTCTCGGAGGAGGTTACTAGATCTGGCAGAAACACCAGGGCCATGTTTCTACAGGTTGGTAATTGGCAAGGACACAGGCGTTCTGGTTTATCTCAGTGCCCACACCCAGCACTCTTTTCTCATCTGGGGCACCTGCTGTAAAGGTTTGTTATTTCTGCCCCCCATGGCCTGGTATCACAGAAGATGCCACAAGCCCTTGTTAGTGTAAGATATCTTGATTTGGGAGCAGCGATATAGGTCATTTGTTAAGTGTGCTTGCCTAGCATGCAGGAAGCCCCAGGACTGATCCCAGCAGTACCTCATAACCAGGTATGGTGGTACACAGCTGACACCACTCCCCCCGCCAAAAAAAAAAAAAAAAAAGGAAAGGTATCTTAATTTGGACCTTAAAATCGGTTTTTCTTACCTCATTTTAACGAATTTGGATCATACTTCGGATTTTACATGGTCTGTAACCACCTGTGTCAGGGACCATTTATATACCAAGTCCATTACACTCTAATATGACCCAACTACAGAAAAACTAGGTAAACTACTTAGAGCTGGCTCCTCTGCACACCAGGGAACCACATATGTACAGTAAGTCTGGGGCTGGGGCGATTTTCCTTGCCTACAGCAAATGCAAAGTACCCACGGGGTTCAGCTCCCAGAACCACAAGAAATAAACAATACTGTCAGATTATATGCTTCCCAGGGGTGGAGCTGAGTCCTTCAACACAGGCTGTGCCACTCCAAGATGTGTAAACAGAATCCAAGGAAGCTCACTATCCAGCCTCTCTTACTTTTTGAGACAGAACACTCAAATTGGCAAAACCTCTCTCTCCACTAGAGAAAAGCGTTTTGTAATTCAAGAGATAGGGAACTGTCAGTTGTTTCCAGCAAACGCGGCCTCCAGAATGCTGACACGGGCATGCTGTTACTCCAAATTGTTTCAGGCCTCTGAATTTGTTTTACCTCTTTCTCTCATCTTCATCCCTATTGCCATTTCTAACTCCTGGCCAGAATAAATCGGATACAGTGGTCAAAACACCATTAACTTTCAACCTAATGGTACAAGGATAACATAATAAACCTTCACAAAGTTTGGGGAACCAGAATTCACGTAAGAACTCGCTGCTACCGGATCGCCAACAATTTGTCATTTTTAAGGACAAAGCGTCCTAAGGGACCTTCCTGTCATCTTTCCTCGGACCCCACCCCCAGATGTAGGATCTGTACTCTGAAGCATCGTCTATGCAGAGTGGGGTTACAGAGGGAAAATGCACGGTGCTTGGTACACACTTAGCCTTAGGCTGATGGCACGAGCCTCCCAGCACATGCATCCCGCCGAGCCAGGTGGGCAGGGCCGCGACCCAGGGATGCCGAGGGCGCGGCTCACCTACCTGCAGACGCACGTTGAGCATCATGGAAGCCACGATGTAGAGGTAGGGAAAGTTGATGCGCAGCCGCCAAGCCAAGTCAAAGAAGATGAGCAACGTGCGGGTCAACCCCTTGCAGAAGACCCCATAGGAGCGGGCGGCGGCCGAGCGCGACAGCCGGACAGCCAGACCCGAC
>CABHPR010127594.1:0-17075 GCA_902168415.1 Peromyscus melanophrys
TGTGTGTGTGTGTGTGTGTGTGTGTGTGTGTGTGTGTGTGTGTGTGTAAGAGCACATGAATGCAGGTACCCATGGATGTCAGAAGAGGGCGATAGATTCTCTGGAACTTGAGGTGGTGGTAACCCACCTAACTTGGGTCTTAGCTAAGAAGGTAACTTAAGTTCTCTACAAGAGCAGTTCATGCTTTTAACTGCTGATCCATCTCCACTAAACTTTCCTCATATTCCATGTTGTCACAGGAATGATGATGCTCGTGCTATAGTCCTTGTGGTGAAACACTTCATCATGTTTGTGAGGTTCATTCATTTTGTTTCTGCAGCTCTTTTCTCTTATTTCAGTTGATGCATCCTATTACATTATTTGTTTTAACTTCTTTATGTATCCACCTTAATATGAACTGAAATTAGATTATATCCATTCATTTGGGAGTTACCATGACATTTTTTGTAGTGCTCATTCTTTTTTCTTGGGGATGTATGTTAAGGGACCACCCAGCATACATTCTTATTGATTTCTCTTTAGTACACATATAAATAGATTTTGTTAATGGATATTGTTACCTGAAGTCTTTGGGTTGGGTGCTTTCTCACCTACATGAAACACTCTACAAAGCTGATGATTGATAGAATTTTAATTGTAGTGGAAAGTTGGAATGTTCAAGTCTACTGCCAAACTACCTTGGGCTATCTTAGTTCCCCAATAGCCATTTACTGACTAATTCTGTGTATAACTTAACATCCTTGGGACTATTGAGTAAATCCTTTTAGAATGTACAGGCTAGTCTCCACCAATCCAAAGCTAAGGATGACATCAGGTAACATCTAAGCTTACATCTGACTTCACTGTTTGCCATTACCTGTCTAACAGATGTTTCCACCAAGGCATTTTAAAGGTGTCTTGTTTTATATTTTTCTTTGTTCAGTCACTATTTTTTAACAGAATGGATCCCAACAGGAGCAATGACTGGCTATTTTTGTTTGCCTTCCTTTCTAACTCCACTGTTTCAGATTGTTTCAGGGGAAAAGCTTAATATGTTAAGCCTTTAACATCCAAATTTTTCAGTGCTCTACGCTTTCCATCCTTTGTCTCCCACTTTTCAGGGGATGTTATTGCACCTGCTACAATATGCAATATGATGGCTATTTGATACATTTCCCTATTTACATTTCTTCTGTTCATGTCAACTTTATTTACCTGATATTTAGATGTTACTTTTGTCATGCATGTCTAGGTATTTTGTTTGTTTGTTTTGTTTTTTAATTGAGTCTGTTTGTGACTTTGAAATTGAATAGCTTTAATAATTGTGTCACAGAGTAAGCAAATTCAGTCTGTGGGTGAATTTTCTTTTTCTTTTCTTTTCTTTCCTTGTGTTTTTTTACACTGTTATCCACAAGAAGTTTTGGCATAAATGTTATTCTGGGTGCAGAAAGTAGTTATTGTATATTGACCTTATTTTTAGCCAGGCGGTGGTGGAGAGGGATAGCTCAGCCATTAAAGGCTAGGCTCACAACCAAAAATAAGAGGGCTGTTTCTTTTCTCAAAAAAAGGTTTTCAAACATAATTTAATTTCTTTAAAAGTTATGAGATTATTGTTTTGTTTCTTATTATGAACTATTTGTATAAGTTGAGTTGTTCATTTATAACCATTTAAAATTTTTATGCATAAAGCTTTTTCTTTTCTTTTCTACTATTGACAATATCTCTAATGATATATCTTTTTTGAAATTTTGTTAGTATTATGCTTCTTTAAAAGACTTATTTTTTTCTCTCTTATGTTTTCTATAAATGTAGTTCTTTCTTCAAATTTTCTTGCTTCATTCACTGAAGGAATTCCTCAAGCTGCAGGGGAGTTGGTGGTGAAAGCAGGGTATTTAATGGGAATCTGGAGCAGGGAGTTCTCGCATTAGATGACCTCCATTACATCCCAGCAGGCTGCTGATGATTTGAGTTTATGTTCTCCTAGATAGGATGGAGAAATTCATAATATTTCAAATTCAGCCAGAAAAATAGAAGGGTATAATGGTAAAGAAAACAGTATGTAATTTCCATAATGGAAAAGAGAGGTGGGAAACTGTTTTCATAGAGAACATTTACTTTTAAGTAAGCTACCCAAGGCTTTTCAGTATGGGATCATCTCAGTGGATAAAAGTTCACCATATGTCCGTAATTCTTAACCCATATAAGCACTCTCAAACTGAATCATGAGAAATGTGAAAAAAATTAGTTTTATATAGATCTATGTTTGACAGGACTTAATGGGGGTCACTGGTTGGCTGTCTCAGGAATTACACCAGAAATGTTCATGAGAAAATAAATGCTAGTGTGGTCAACACCTGAAGAGGAGGGAGAAAAAGCAGGCTGGGCTCTGGAGAATTGTGTTGTTATGGAATTGCAGTAGATGCTTGAGGAAGTTTACAGAGAACTCTGGGGTTGCAACAGCTTTCACATGTACCCTGAGATAGCTAGGAAGGCTAGATCTTCATAGCCCTTGTAGAGTTGAGGATACTTCTGGAATTTTAAGATGAGACCTTGGTCTATAAGTGATTTTGAATAGATTACAAAGTTAGCAAGTTCATGTCACTCAAAGTGGTATTCAGTGAAGAATTAAAATAGCTTTTTCAGCATCTAATGAGATGATCATGTATTTTTTTTCTTTCAGTTTGTTTATATGGTGCACTGCATTTACAGATTTTCGGATGTTAAATCATCCCTGCATTTCTGAGGTGAAGCATAATTGATTATGGTGGATGATTTTTTTGATGTGTTGTTGGATTTGATTGGCCAGTATTTTATTGAATATTTTTATATCGATGTTCATGAGGGAGATTGTTCTGTAGTTCTCTTTCTTTGTTGCATCTTTGTGTGGTTAGGGTATCAAGGTAACTGTAGCATCATAAAAAGAATCCAGCAGTGTTCCTTCTATTTCTATTAAGTGGAACAATTTGAGGAGTATTGGTATTAGCTCTCCTTTGAAATTCTGGTAGAATTCTTTGCTGAAACCATCTGGCCCTGGACTTTTTTTGGTTGGGAGACTTTTAATGACTGCTTCTATTTCTTTAGGGGTTATAGGTCTATTTAAATTATTTATCTGGTCTTGATTTGAATTTTGTATGTGGTACCTACCAAGAAAACAAAATGCCAAATAATCCAATGAAATAATAAAGTATATATTTAAACAGAGAATTCTCAACATAAGAATCTCAAGTAGCCAAGATATACTTAAAGAATTGTTGAACATCCTTAGCCATCAGCAAAATACAAATCAAAACGACCCTGAGATACCATCTTATACCTGTCAGTATGGCTAAGATCAAAAACACTAATGACAGCCTATGCCAGAGAGGATGTGGAGGGAGAACTCTCCTCCACTGTTGGTAGGAGTGCAAACTTGTATAGTCACTTTGGAAATTGATAATGGTGGTTTCTTAGAAAAGTGGGACTCAATCTACCTCAAGACCCAGGTATATCAATCTTAGCCTATACCCAAGGGATGCTCAATCATACCACAAGGACAGTTGCTTAACTATGTTCAAAGCAGCATTATTCATAATAGCCACAACCTGGAAAGAATTTAAGTGCCCCTCAATGGAAGAATGGATAAAGAAAATGTGGTACATTTACACGATGGAGTATTATTCAGCTGTTAAAAACAACAACATCATGAAATTTGAAGGCAAATGGATGTAACTAGAAAAAAAAATCATCCTAAGTGAAGTAACCCAGACCCAGAGAGACAAGCATGGTAAGTACTCACTCATAAGTGGATATTAGCTGTAAAGTAAAGGATAACCAGGCTACAATCCACAGCCCCAAAGGGTCTAGGTAAAAAGGAGGGGACAAAGAAGGACACAGATTTCCCTGGGAAGAGGAAATAGAAGAGATCTCCTAGGTAAACTGCGGGTGTTGGGGGTAGGAAGGGTGGAGGATAGGAACATAAGGGATCACATTGGGTGAGTTGGGGACAGCATAGAGGGGGAGAGTAATGAAAGAGATGTCTCGATGGGTGGGAGCATTTTGGCGTTAGGGAGAAACCTAATGCCAGGGATACTCCCAGGAATCTACAGGATGACCCCAGCTAAGACTACTAGCAATAGTATAGAGGGTGCCTGAACTGTCCTTCTCCTGTAATCAGATTGGTGAGTACTCTAATTGTCATCACAGAGCCTTTATTCAGTAACTGATGAAAGCAGATGCAGAGATCCACAGCCAAGCACTGGGCGGAGCTCCCGGAGTCCTGTTGAAGAGAGGAAGGAGAAATTGTATGAGCCATGGGGGACAAGGTCATGACAGGGGATCCCACCGAGACAGCTGGCCTGAGTTCATGGGAGCTCATGGACTCTGCACCAACAGTTAGGGAGCCTGCATGGGACAGACCTAGGCCCCCTGCATGTGTGTGACAGTTATGTAGCTTGGCCTGTTTGTAGGGTTTCTAGCAGTGGGATCAGGACCTGTCCCAGGCACTTGAGCTGGCTATTGGGAATCTATTTATCATGCTGGGTTGCCTTGTCCAGCCTTAATGCAGGGGGAAGAGCTTGGTCCTGCCTCAAATTGATATGCCTTGTTTTGTTGACTCCCATGGGAGACTTTCCCCTTTCTGAATGGAGATGGAGGAGGAGTGGATAGGGAGAGTGGTAGATGGGATGGGGGGGGAGGGGTAGCAGGGAGAAAGGAGGGAGGGGAAACTTTGGCCAGTATGTAAAATAAATGAAAATTTGTATAAAAGAAATAGAAAAATCTTTAATTAAAAATTAAGATTTAGAATAGCAGAAGGGTTGCTGATACACTTGGTTATTGTCCAGGTGGTAACATATCATTGTGTCCATATTCCAACTATTTCTCTTTAAGTGCTTCTGTACTGTATTTGTCTTTTTGCTAAGTGTGCTATTCTCCATTATTTTTAAATCCTCCATTCCTACCCTTCCTGGGAGAAAGCGGCAGCTCTATTGTTACTTCACAAAATTATGAGATGACGTTTTTGCTTCTGTGGTTCCCTAATGTCATTTATTTGGTAGTGACTGCATTGTTACTAAGATGCTGCTCTGCATTCACCAGGCTAAGGATGGATTGTTTCTGGTGACTCATTCAAGGGCTGTTACTTTACCACATTGGTGGTGATGGTAAGTGCAAATCTTACCTGAGATGTATAGGAAAATCGGAAAGACAATTCAGCTTTTTCTTGAGAGGTGGCTGTCTTCAGCCATAGCAGTCACAGGGTACAGAGGATCTGGAGTGGGGGTTGGGGTGTGGTAGGGGCAATTCTTTGGCAGCATTCCCAGCACAGGGAGAAATAATTCTTTATTCCAGACGTGAGACCTAGATTATCCATCATGGGTCCTACCACAATGACAGCTACTTCAAAACCAAAATAATGTACAGAGTTGTCTCATGTATTCTTGAAGATAAAAAAAATTGTAGAAATGATTTATCAAGCATCAATTTGACATAAACAAGTTCTATTCCTAAAGCTATTTTTACTGATACATTTCTATCTTCTTGCATTCAATAATGCTATAGAAATTTAATTTGAAAGAAATTATCTTATACTTTAAAGGACTATTTTTGGTTAATTAAATAAACTGTTGGTTTGATAAAAAAAAAAAAGCCCATTTTTCAAATAGATGAAGCCAACTGAATCCTGTAGAAAAAATAAAACAAAAACAAAAAAACTCTACTCCAGAATAACATCAGAGTTGCAAGTTAGAGCAGGCCTGCTTCTTGTGTTGTCCTGACTCCAGTGGCAGCAGTAGCAGCAGAGTGACTCACCATGTCTGTAAGACAAGGGCCCCAGAGGGCAGACAAGAATAGGCACTGATTGCCATGCACTGTCTTTTATATATGTCACAATCCCTCTGTCCACATATCCTGAAATCTTCTCTCTTCCTCCCTCACTCCCTCTCTCTCCATTTTCCCCATTCATACTCATTAAATATAACTAAAACAGAATTTGATCCTTTCATATACAATAGTTATGGGATTTATTTATAATTTCCCATCTGAGAGAAAATACGTTTCATTTTAGAATAACTTTTCGGGTTCTATCCATTTTCCTGCAAACTGAGTAGTTTCAATTTTGTTATAGTTGGTAACATTCCACTGTATGTGCATCACACCTTCATTATTCATCCATCAGTTGATGGACATCTAAGCTTCCTTAATTTCCTAGCTATTATAGAATAGTATTTTAATGAACATGAATCCATAGGACATAATTTATAGAATTCTTTATATGTTAAGAATGGCATAGCTGAGTCAAATGTACTTTTATGTTTAGGTACTTGAGAAACCTTCAGATTGATTTCTCAAGTCTCTCTTGAATATTATAAGCATTTTAGCAGGAAGAATAATGGTAATTAAAAAAAACAATCCAGTCAATTGCCTAACCTCAGAAAAGTAAGCATCAGTGCAAAAACACAAAACAAGATACTATGCCTCGTGGAAAAACTGATAACCACACAAAATGACCTCTGTTGAGTAATTAGATTTAATCCTATAGAATTTTTTTTAAAGTATAAAGATGTTTAAAGAAATAAAACAGGGTACACACTAGACTGAATGGACTCTGTGGAACAGAAACAATTAGCTGAACTAAATGAGGAAGACAATGCAGAATATGAGAGTGGAATTCAGTAAAGAGAGAAAAACAATGAGAAAAAAAAAGCCCTGAAATGTCAAAAATGAGAAATTAACAATTCAATTGAAAGGCTCCATGGAGAGTCTCATCAATAGGGTGGATAAAGTGTAGGACAGAATATCAGGTTTGAAGACAAGACAAGAGGATTAGAGCATCCAAAAGGGGACAAAAGGAAACGAATTATAAGACATAAACAGAAATTTGTACTATATGGGACATAAGAAAACCCCAAATCTGCCAATCATGGGCAATGAAGGAGAATTGCATGCCACAATCACAGAAAACATTTTCAATAACATCTCAATAGAAAAGTTCCCAAACCTAGGGAAAGAAGTGCCAGGTCAAGCAGAGAAGACATTAACAACATTGAACTGACCGTATCAGGAGATAATCTCACCACATTAATCTGTAGCCAAAACAACAAATAAACATAGCAAAGAAAGCATACTGAGAGCTGTAAGTGGGGGAAACAAAACACATATAAATACAAGACTTTCAGAAAAACAGATTTCTCAAAAGAAAAAAATTAAATAAAAGGGTTTGGAATGGTGAAATTTAAACTCTGACAACTAGCAACTGACAACTGAGCTAACTTTTCTTTGACTCAAATTGGATTCATTCCAAAGATGCAGAGATTAGTGAAAGCAGTAAAAAAAAATGTAGAAGTAAATAAAAAAGGTGTAGATAAGAAATGAAGAAGTCAAAATATCCTTGTTTGTGATGATTTGATGATGCATTAAGGGAGTATGAAGACTCCACCAGAAAACTCTTACATCTAATATACAGTTTCAGCAAAGCAACAGGATACAAAAGTAACACAAAAATCTGCAGTATTCACTACATACTAATAATAACTATGTATAGAAAAACATTGGAGAATTAATTCTATTCATATTTGCCTCAGGAATATAAAATATCTTGGAATAAACCTAGCCAAGGAAAGGGAAGATCTTTAGAAACAACACCTTTAAGACAAAGAAGAGTATAGATCATGGAGTCACTTCCTATGGACTGGAAGAATTAATATACTGAAAATGGCCATACTATAGACAATCTATAGATTCAGCACAATCCCCATTAAAATCCCTGTTCTATCTTTACAGAAATAGGAAAAATATTCTGAAAAATCATATGGAAGCACAAAAAGCCCTAGGCACCCAAAGAAATCCTGGACATCTCTAATTTTCAACGCATCATTCCCAATTTGTCATCTTTCTTCTACTGAGGATGACTGGCATCCACCTCCACAATACATAGGCCATACACACCAACATTCCTTGATTTGTTTTTATGAATAAAAATTTCCATTTTATATATAGAGAGAACATTCTTTTTATCCATTCCTCCATTGCTGAGCACTCAAGTTGGTTCTATAACTTAGTTACTGGGAATAATAAACACTATTGTGCAAGAAAAACAGCGATGCATTGACTGAAGACTTTCGTGTTAAGTATACAGGAGTGATATAGCTGGGTCATATGGTAGACCTATATTTAGTGTATTTTTGTAACCCTAACAATTATTTCCACACTATTTGTACTAGTTTACATTCCCAATAACATTATATCAGGGTTTCAGTTGTCTACAATTTTGTTATTATAATTGATTACCATTCTGATTAAGGATAGATAGAACTTCAATAAATTTTTAATTTACCTTTATATGAAGACTAATGAGACTGAAGGTTTTAGTTCTTATATTTTTGAGAATTGGGTATTCATCATATTACTCATTTGATTAGGTTACTTAATCTCTTATGATTTAGATTTTGAAATATTGGTATATTCTAGATATTATTTTTTATATTTTTTATACATTTTTATATTAGATTTTTTTCATATTCTTAAACCCCATCAGATGTGCAGCTAGTGAAGATTTCTGGAAGAGGGAGAGTTTGTTTTCCTGAAGTGTCCCTGGTAGACTGACAATGCTCCAGTGGATTACCACATATCCAGGAATATATGGGCAGCACAAATTGAACCAGATGGGTGTAAACAACAAAATTTGGGCACAAAGTTGGGTTGGCATAGAAAAGGATGTAGATTTAGGAAGAGTTGGAGGAGAGGATGAATATAATCAAACTAAAAATATAAAATTCTCTAAAATTTAGTAAAATATTTTAAAGAGAGATATTAATCTACCAACTGGAGGTTCTTAGTATAATTTTTATCAGATATGTTTTTCTTAAACATAAAGGATCATTTTTAGATGGTGAGTGGCTCATATATGTGGATCTAAGATATAGGTGCCTACAGTGAAACCATCAAAGGGGTATATAATGCACTAACAATAAAACTGCTAATTTAGCCTGTGATCTAATTTAGTCAAGTGATTTTTCAGTTTCTTAGATTATTTAAATCAGTGTAATCTAAGTAATCCACCATTGTTAGAGCCATAAATGGAGAGAGAGAGCAGATGTATGGTTACACACAAAGTATTTTCTGGAAGAACTCAGCCAACAATGCCTCTTGGTAGCTTTAGAAAGATCTCTTTTCAAACAATTGGGAAGATCTTTCTCAAGGGACAACATTTTCTTACTCATTAACACCCTGAATTATCATGTTTCCTTGATCTCCAATGTAGTGGGTAGCCATTCCAACCTTGATCTGGAAGTTCCAACCCCCATTGAGGCTTCAGAAACTGTCACACCTACAAGGCGGGGCCAAGAGAGGACCCTGAAGACCCGAGATCCAGATGCACCATCTCGCTTGGTTCCTGGACCTTGGATGCTGGAGGTAGACCGAGCAGAGTTCTCCAGAGAACACCACCGGACTGTGCTATGTCTTTCCCAGACCCTGCAACCTACCTATCCTTTCATTTGTAAGTTACACCACTAAATAAACCTCCCTTTTAACTACATGGAGTGGCCTTAATAATTTCACCAATACTCCAATTTCCTTTTTCTTGCCAAATCTAATTCTAGATAACCCCACCATTTACAAATCAGTATTCTCACTCTCAACCCAAGCTGGCAAAAGATTTGAGGAATTAGTTCTCTTTGGTATCATGACAAAACCACACTGCTCAGCTTGGCAAAGCCATCTGTCATCTTTCTAATGCTTAGTTGGCTCTGTACCCCAATTCCTAGAGCACCTGGGCTCCATCTTTTCTATACTTCTCAAGCTCATCTGTCCCACCAGTGGTCAACATCCTTCTGCTCCTCTGAGATCCTACAGATTTGGGGCTGCCCAATTGCATTTAGACATCTAATCATTCTGCATTGTTCCATTCATTGTACATTTGCAAAACAAATGGGTGCAAGAATGGTAAACAATTTGTTCAAAGTGGTAACACTCAGCAGATAAGAGTTAAGGCCAGATCCAAAAATACAGTCACCAGAATCCTAACATACACTGGCCCTTTATACTCATCACATAGCTCTTTCATAAAGATGAGCAATTTTCTGTAATAAAATAAATAACTTCAGAGTGGAAGGGAAACCTTTCAATGAATTGTTAAAGCTAGAGAGAACACCTATGGTTTATAGCCTTGTGTTTCCTTTTGCCTTTCAGCTTCAAAGATTTAAAAGTATTATCACTTTTCTTTAATGTTGTTTATTTTTAATTATTTCCTTTTTTGAGATTATAATATAATCACATAATGTCTCCCTTTCAACCCCCCATATACCCTTTCTTGCTTTTTATTAAATTTACAGCTACTTTTTCATTAACTGTTATATACATACACACATATAAAATAAATACATAATATATATTCTTAAATGCATAAATACAACCTGCTCAGTCTATATAATATTACTTGTGTGTATATTTTAGAACTAACCATTCACTGTTAGATAAGCAATTGATGTGCTCTCTCCTAATGGAAGACTGTTTCTTCTGCTTTGAGCATTTCTTAGTTGTCTATAGTTCTTTGTTAGGGACTGAGGCCTCACGTTCTTTCCCCTGTGCACTTTGGCATGTCTCCTAGTGTTGTCCTTGTTCAGCTCATGTTAAGACAGTCATGTTGGCGAGACTTCATGGGTGTAGCTTCTGATTTACTAGGAGACACAAGCTCACAGAAAACTCCATGATTCTCTGGCTCTTATACTCTTTCTGCCTGCTCTTCTGCATTGTTTCCTGAGCATTGGGTGCAGGAGTTCTTTTGTAAATGTATCCCATGGGACTGGGCTCCACACCTCTGTATTTTGATTTGTTGTTGTTTTCTGTAAGGGTCTCCATCTGTTGCAAAAGAGAAGTTTCCTTGACAAGGGGTGAGAACACACTTATCTATGGATATAAGCACAAATATTTAGAATGCAATTAAAGATTTTGCCCGTTTAGTAAAGTGGTAGTTGTAGGTTCTCCTCCAAGCTCCACGACTTGGTCAGTTGGCGATGTTTTCAGTACCAGGTATGGTTTCCCTCTTGTTGTGCAGATCTTCAGCTCAATTAGAAAGACGTTGGTTACCACCAAGGTGTGTGTACCACTACTTCACCCTTAGGCTAATGTGACTTGCTAGCTGTTGATGTCCTTCATAGACATCACAGCTGGGTAGCACTGTTGCTTACTTCCCTCCTTTGAAAGCTTGCACGGGCCTTCTGATATCATGAAAGATCTTTCTCAGAGAAGAGACATTCAGGTCAGTTCCAGCCCATGGGCTTCGATACGCTGTGTCTAAATGCACAGTGTCTTCAATTATAGGGACTTACCGTCTACCTCTTGGGAGCAACTAGAGCAATAGGCTGTAATACTTTGGAAGTCTCCTAGACAACACTGACCAAAACCCAAAAGAGGGCTTCTCATGCCTGGTATTAGAGTTTTGTTTGATGGTCTCTGGCTCTTGGAGGAAGCATTGTCAGCCAAAAAGGAATTTTTTTTTTTAATTTAAAAAGCGTATGCATGATTAGACACAGGCTCATGTGTATTATCATTATTTTCAGGGAGATAGTTAATAGTATGATTCCTTGTAACTTTTTCAGACATCCTTTCTGTTATTTACCTTCATCCTTCTTCCTTCTGAATTTAAATTCCTCTCCACCTCAATTAGAGGCATCCTTCATTTTTCCCATTTTCTTCCTTCCACAGATCACTTGCACCCTGCTCTTCCCTTCATTTTTATATCTGGAGTTACAGTAAAGCAGCTTGTGAGACTGGATTTTACAAAGACTTCACAAGCTGCCAGGCTTTTTTCTTTTTTTTTTTTTTTTACATTTTTACAACACATCGAATCATCTACATTTACCTCCTCTTTTATCTTACCATTTTAACTGAGGATATCTGATGTAGCACAATGCTAACTTGCAAAACAAATGTGTGATACACCCTCTATCTAGGATGCTGATGATCCCCATCTCCTCACATTCACAGCTCTGTGAAGCTGCTTTGTGAGTGTATGTCTCATTAGCGCACTCCTCAAAAATAAAGCACTGTATAGTGATAGGATGCTGCTTCCAAAATTAAGTAGTAAGAAGTGAACCCTGGCTGGGTGGTGGTGGTGGTGGTGGTGGTGGTGGTAGTGGTGGTGGTGGTGGTGGTGGTGGTGGTGGTGGTGGTGGTGGTGGTGGAAGAGGAGGAGGAGGAGGAGGAGGAGGAGGAGGAGGAGGAGGAGGAGGAGGAAGCCTATTTGGACTTGTCATGTTCTTTCTGTCTCTTAGTATCTCTTCTATGCCTCTCCTGATCCATTGCTCTGGCATCCAAGTGCTTCATGTCTAAGTCATTGTGTTATTCTCCTCCAGGAACCATTTTCTTTTTATTTTTCCTTCCACCAAATAAATTGTGATTTCTTTAGACCGCATTTATCTAACACTGTCTAGTTAGTTTTACTTCATACCGATTAAGTATTAAATCATGATGTTGGAATCAGTGATGCATTTTGTATTCTTCAATCAGGACATATTTATTGAGCAAATCACTATTTGATATCCTTTCCTCTATAAAGTTCAGTCAATGTGTTTATAAGCCATCACTTACAAATCAGCAACTTTCAAGGATAATGTTTCAGTAATGTTCTAGAAAGTACTGAGAATAAGGAGCATTTATTCCTGTGATGGCATAATTTCCTTGTACTGAATGATCTACAAATGCACAAATTTGTTTTCACCAAATATTCCATTGGCACAACTTACACAATACCATCAAAAAAACTTAATTGTCAAACAATCGCAATGCTTGTAAAAAAAAAAAAGACTATTTCTTGCAGTATCATTAATAGCTAATATCAGGAAGTTTATAAGCCCCCAGATGACATGACTAAAAGTCTCATATAAAGGTTGCCATAAAAGATTTCAGTTTATTTAACAGAAAAGATCTCTGACTCTATCTCTTTTCTGTTTGTTTTCAATTTTAACAATTAATGTGGCACAAGGAAATCTTTATGCTAATATTATAGCTTCTTGGTTGAGCACTAATGCCATTATCTGAATTAATGAATAATTCATTCCTTGTTGAAAATTTAGCTGTATCATTTTTACTGTATATGAATGAAACTTTGAAGTGCAATTTAAGTTGAAAGAATTTCATATTGTAGAGCATTCCCATAACCATAAAAAAAGTGCTGTGCTTGCAAAATTACCTAGCTGTCAAGTGTTTCTAGAAGGTTCATGTGAGAATCTAAATTCAGTGGTATTCATTGTATACTGAATTGTCAAACTGTGCTATAAGTTCTTTGGCCTTTAAATATCTAGAATGACATGCGCTTCGTTTCTAGCTGCAGATTGGGAACCAAAGGGTCACCATTGTGACAGCTGATGGCTAGTTGTTCTTCCAGATGCATATCTGTTACCATGGTGAATCTCAGCTTGGAAAATTTAAACATACAGACCCTTTACACCCTAAAATCTCAATTGGATAAACTGTTGTGACAGAAAGTAAATTCAGAACTTGCTTCAAAAATCTTATGTTTTCCAAGGAGATTAACTGCCCTTTCTCCAGGGATGGTCTAAGGCAGGGTGTGGAACCAGAGCATGTGGACTGCATGGCCTTGAGAATTACTAGGAATGTACCTGATACAAACTTCTAAACATACTTAAAACATTGAGAGATTGTTTTGTGACTCACTTTTTTTCTGTAACTCAATTGTGGTTCTCAAGCATGAATTTTGTACATGATATCTGTGACGGTTGTTATTAAAGTTCAATGTGCCATAAATTAAAATCACCTGAGCAGAGATCCGCAACTGGGGAATTGTTTCAATTGTCTTAACTGATGTAAGAAGACACAGCCCAAATGTAGGTAACTCCTACTGGTAGCAGCCATAATGAAAACAACAAGGCAGAAGGGATATTTCTGCCGCTGTTATTGCCAGTTCATTCACTAATGTCATAACCCATGTTTCCAGGCTTTCATTGTTCACTGAAGGCCAGTGGTCCTCTAGCCATCTTCCAGGGTTGTGGCACCAGGCTGAGATAGCTGAGGCACCCATTATGTTCTCAACCTCACAGACATTGACTTGTTTGGGCCTTAGAGTACTTCACTTATAGATGTTATTTATGTTCACATTTTGAAAGGAGCCTGTCATGGCACTGATATTATAGATCTTGGGTAGTTCCGAGCCTTACTAGTTTATCTCTCAAGTTTTCTTTTCTCTCTTCAATCTTCTTTTCTTTATTGGTGTCAAAATTCTTAAAGATAATTAAAGATTTTTCCTTTGTCTTATGCAAAACAATTTTTACACTCTCAAATATTGCAGAAGCTTACCAGAGAGCTCTATAAACACACAAAACTTGCTCTTTTTTTAGGGGAAATTTTTGCCAGTTATTATATATTGACACACATACATATATACTTAAATACATTTATAAAAAATATGTATGTTTATGAATAGTAGGGAAGTTAGAAGAAAAGAAGAAAGGGAAAGAAAGAAGGAAGAAAGGAAACAGAGAAAGGAGAGATAAAAGGAAGGAGGGTAGAAAAGAAGCAGGGAGGTGGGAGGGCCAGAGGAGATGTCAGCCAAGAACTACACTGAGGATCTAAATACTGAAGCACTGAAGGATTAGAGAGACAGAAAGTTACAGTGTTAGCAATCGTGGCTGAATTCAAATTCTAATTTCATCTACACACTAGCTTTGGGACTTGGAGTATATCATTGAAGTTCGCTATGCCTCCATTCCTGGTCTGTGAAATTGGATTGCTAAGAATAGCATCCCGTTCATGGGCCGTTACAGATCTTAAGGAAGACAGTGTGGAAAGTGCTTTGTAAAGATTCCTAAGTCATGGGAAAGTGCTAGAACTTATTAAGTGTGATCATTTTTGCAAGTCACACTGGGGTGGCCAGAAGTACTTGAGCTCAGGCAGGGTACAAATTACACCAATGAAACGAAATTCTTATGTTTAGCAGATAACCGGGCATGTGCATGCACACACATGCACATAAGTGAACACATAATCTTGCAGATTCTTTACTAAACTACAACCTAACTAGTTGCCTTGATATCTGCATTTCCACAAAGTCTCAACCTCGTAGGAGTAGGAGAGAGTATCTTCAATGGTAAAATTCCAACCAGAATTAAAGTAAAATAAAATGGTAAGACAGTATTTTCTTTAAATACTCCAGTTTCCAAATATCTAGATTCAGAGAAAACAGGCATGGAATTAACTGACTCATTCATGACCTTACATGTTCAGAAACCTGAGGTCTGGAAAACAGCTGAGACTCTCTATTACCATTTGAACATTTGACCATTCTGTATCCTTGGGGGCCATATATGAGAGATTTATATCCCATCCAAGTGCAGTTTGCTTTCAGGATATCATAATAGACCCAACTTACACTGTCAAGGCTCTAGCAAGAAGAAGACTTCAATATGATAATATACCCTGTGAGCAGTATAGATTTTTTTCTCTTCCTTACAGTGATCACTATTGCTTTTATTTACACTCAAGCCCCATCAAAATTTTGCTATTGATACTTTATAAATAAGTGTCACTATGAGCTCTGAAGTTGTTACCTATTCAGAATTCTTAGTCATAAAGGCAAATGATAGGGGAGGCAGGCGAAGTATTTAATTAAAACCAACAGCAGGGTCAGCAAAGGAATAGAAAACAATGATCTTTTGAATTTAGCTTTGTGCAGTTGCTTTTATAAGAGCAGAATTTCCATTTATTTGAGATGTTAGTTTCAAGACAAAAGTGCAGAATTGCTCAACATGTTTATTGTCAGCTTTCTGGCGTATCATTCTTTCTCTTAGGAAACACAAGACGCAGCCATGCATAGATGGTCCTTAGCCACTATTTGTGGACACAGAACTGCATTTTCCCTCTTAGAGATCATTTTATAAAACCAGGTGCTGCCTTGTTTATATTCCCTCCACATCTCTCCTGTTTTGTCTACCTCAGGACTTTTAAATTCTACTTCAAGAAAAGTGCTGTATGTGGAATCGAGTCCCCTTATCATTTCCCAGAAAGAATTGTGTGCAGTATTTATTTCCCTTATGTTGCAGTTTAAAACACATGGGAAACTGTGTTGAATACTATCACCCTAACACCCATCTTTCTGCCCAGATACACAACCCCACCTTCTCACAGAATGATGTGAATTTGTACAGTAAATCATTTTCTTCACAGACCATCAGAGTTTAGACTTCCAAACACAATGAAATATTGGTCTGCACACTGCCTGCTCCTAGGAAATGAATGATAAATAGAATTTCATATTACAATGAAGTACAGGTGTTGTCCAATTCACTATTATGTTTAGTATTAGAAGCAAAAACTACATAAGCAACAATTAATGGTAGACATGTGTTTACCATGTTTTCCTTGTAGGAGTCCATTCATAATTACTTAATCCATGAGGGCTGAGCAAATACTAGTGACTTCGAAGAATCCCCATGCTCAAAGTAGCAAGCCAATTAAAATTCTTAATATAAAGGTGCTACTGAATTTTTCATAGTATTTAAATTTTCTATCTCTAAAAGTGAACATTTATTTGAATTTCAAAGCTCCCCCCTTTTAAAAGAAAACTTGAGCATTTTTTAATACATTTATAATGTGATACCATTAAGTTTATTAAGGTGGGGAAGATATGGGAGAAGTTGGGTGAGGTGGAACTGGGATCACAATATATTGTGTGAAAAGTTATTTTCAATAATATAATATACATATTTAAAAAGCAAGCAAAACAAAGAGCCTATCATCCCCAGCTATAGGATATTTCTTTTACAAAGGGAGAAAAAGTTCAAATTATCATAAACTATTATTTTCCATGGTTTTAAACATATGTAGTTGGACTAATGTTACAGATTTGCGATCTCAGCTTCTGGAGAACTAGAAGATTCAAAGTTCAAGGCCCACCTAGGTAACTTAGCAAGACTTTGTATCATATTAGAAAGGGAAAAGAGGTCTGTGGATATACCTTCACAGGGGAGTGCTTGCTTACCATGTACAAAGCCCTAGGTTCAATACTACACGAAGAAGCTATCATTGAACACTTATTCATGTGTATATACAGGGAAAATTATGTTACACACACACACACACACACACACACACACACACACACACAC
>CABHPR010127594.1:17085-47165 GCA_902168415.1 Peromyscus melanophrys
GTGTGTGTGTGTGTGTGTGTGTGTGTGTGTGTGTGTGTGTGTACAAACATCCACATCTGCTACATGAGAGTAAGTGTTCAGTGAGGTCAGAAGAAGACTTTGGATCTCTTGAAGCTGGAGTTATTGGAGGTTGTGAATTGCCTCATGGACATTGAGACCTGAACTTGGGTTCCCTGCAAGAGCAGCAAACATACAATTTCTGAGCCATGTCTCCAGCCCCTTGCCATAATTTTTAAATTTTTGCAACGTTTTTCAAGAAAGCTAATATATCCTAGATATAGCCTTATTGGTCTAGTCTGGTTATCAACTTATATAATCAATGGAATTAGCTAGTTTTTACAAGTCCTACTCAAAAAATATTTATTCATTTTAAGACATCTTGGGAGTTTAAGAAAAATGAAAGGTATCCATCACAGTTCCTCTGATGTTCTTTGAAATTACACTTGACGGCCGGGCGTTGGTGGCACACGCCTTTAATCTCAGCACTCGGGAGGCAGAGGCAGGCGGATCTCTGTGAGTTTGAGGCCAGCCTGGGCTACCAAGTGAGCTCCAGGAAAGGTGCAAAGCTACACAGAGAAACCCTATCTCGAAAAACCAAAAAAAAAAAAGAAGAAATTACACTTGACAATAGAGAATAGAGAAATACATGGGGAAAGAGAACCTTTAAGGACAGGGATTTGAAGACATATATTAAAGTAGAGTTGGAGGGCCCAAGCAGACTTGTTTTCAAGGCCAGTCACCTTTATCTTGTCCTGAGACTCAAACCATCAGTACTTATAAAAAAGTTGTGAATCCTTTAGGAATTATTAGAAGAAAAATGCCAAAGCGAAGGCCTTGTTGAACTGTCTGTGGCTTTTGATATCAGTGGGAATAGTGTAGGGTAAGAATTTCCAGATCCTTTTAAGAAAAGGAATAACATTGTAGCTTTTGTAAGTTTTGCCAGATTTTATATAAATATATTCTTAATTTATTATTTACATTTTTGTGCATGTATACAACGTATTTTCATCATTTCCATCAACTATGACCTCCCTCCAATTCCCCCTGGTGTCCCCTACTCCATCTTCCTCACAGCAGCATGTCATCCATTCTTTAAATTAATAACCCTCTAAGTCCAATTACTAGAGCTTTTTAAAAATTAAAATAGTTAAAGAAAAAATATTTCTTCATATTTTTAAAAATATAGTTCAGATAATGTGTGGCAAACCTACAATTAATGAGTGAATGAAGTATAATTATTTGATTTTTTTGTGTGTTTGTATCTTATTTTGCTTTGCTTTTGTTTTGTAACTTCTTTGGCCACTGCTAGTCCTAGAATACTTTCAAGAATTACTGGCTAAATTCACCAGCTTCAAATAAGTCTCTTGGGTAGCCATGACCAGAAATTCCTTAAGAACAATTTATTTTAAAATATCAAGGTATAGTGATGGTGATGAATGTATAGAAGCTGGAATGAATTATATCCTAATTGCTCAGTTGAATTGAGAGAATAATTATACAAAAATTTAACTTATAAACTAGGAAGAAATAATAAATGCATTCTAGATTTGGAGCTGACCTTCCCATCCTTCCATTCTAAATACTTGTATTGATTCAACTGTTCCCTGCTGTGGTTTTAACAAAGTCTTTTCTTAAACCATCAGTTCTCTATCTTGCTATCATACACCAGCCTGTCAGATGGTTACCTGCTCATAAAGAGGCTTGTACCTTATTGTACAACCACACTCATTTTTTCTATAGTTGAGTAAATGGTTCATACTATTTTCTTGCTTTAAAACAAATGATGCATAGGCTCCAGGTTCCAAACAGCCAGCTCATGCACTAAGGATAGGTCCTGGTCCCATTGCCTGGGGGCCTCCCAAACCGTTCAAGTTAATCAACTGTCTCACTTATCCAGAGGGCCACACTTTGCTCAGCCTGGGCAAAGGGAGGAGGGAACTAGACCTGCCTGAATCTACCAGGCTGAGCTGACTCCTCAGGGGAGTCCTTGCCCTGGAGGAGATGGGAATGGGAATGGGCTGGGGGGGGGGGGGGGGGCTGGAGGAGGGAGGACAGGGGAATCTGTGGCTGATATGTAAAATTAAATTAAATTATAAAATAAATAAAAAAAAAACAAATGATGCTACCCTAAAGGGGTATCTCACTGTTGTAACAACAACAAAAAAACCAGACATGAACAATTTAAAGGAGCAAAGACTTATTTTGGCTGATAGTTTCAGGAGTTTTAGACTATGTTAACAGGCTTCATTATTCTTAAGCACGTGACAAAGCAGAAGTGTCATTGTGGAGGGGCACAGTGGAGGAAAGCTGCCCGTGTCATGACACTTGTCAGCAAGCCGTCAAAGACCAGGTATGTGTGTAAAGGATATGCCTAATTCCTGGAACCAGTTCCCTCGTTTGCATCAATGAATGATAATGCCGTCAAATTATGACACCTTGAGTGGATTGGCCAGTGATTTGACCATAACCTTCACCAGCCAATCACTTCCCACAGTCACAGTGAGGACTGTGTTGGAGACCAAGCCTTCAACACATGAGGCAGGGAAGAGGGCACTGTATGTCTGAATTACAGATGCATATCCAAGGAATGAAGCAAAATTACTTCTTTTCAGCACTCTGAGATGCCTCTGAGAAATCCAAAGCCTTCCCGTTATGGCATTGTGAGCCAGTTAATAGGAAGCACAGAAATTTTACATACTATTCTGGCCCTTTCAGATTCCCACTTCAGTGTTGTGACCCATTTCTGTGTCCCGGGCTCTCTTTTGCATGGGGTTATTGGGTTGTATAGAGTACTGTTTTAGGAGAATGTAATACCAATAAGCATCCCATTCATTCCAGAGGACGGGAGATCATTATTATTTTCTGAACCTTTTAAAACTTCTTTGAAATAATATGAGCTGAAGGATATAAAGAAGACTGCTTGGTTCGGTTGTATCTGTAAATTTCCCCATCACAATCTTAATGCCTCTTGCTCATAGAATCCCTTTTCCCTCCCTTCTACTGGACTTCTGGAGCTTATCCCAGTGCTTGGCTATGGATCTCTGCATCTGTTTCCATCAGTTACTAAATGAAGGCTCTATGATGACAGGGTATTCATCAGCTTTAGACCAACTGCTGTGGAGCCTACATGGGATTGGACTAGGCCCTCTACATAAGCAAGACAGTTGTGTAGCTTGGTCTGTTTAAGGAGCCTCTGGTAGTGGGAATAAGATCTATCCGTGGTGCATGATCTGGCTTTTTGGAGTCTATTACTTATGGTGGGATACCTTGCACAGCCTTGATGCCAGGAGAAGGGCTTTGGACCTACCTCAACTGAATGTACCAGGCTTTGCTAACTCCCCATGGGAGGCCTTATTTTTTTGGAGGAAGGGATGGAGGATGGGCTGAGAGGGAAGGCTGGGGGGGCGAGCAGGAGGAGGGATGAGAGGGGTATCTGTGGTTGGTATGTAAAATTAATAAAAAAATTCTTAATTAAAAAAAAAGAAGACTGCTATGCCAAAGCTTTTGATAATGCAGTTCCTCTAGAATGCTGGTGCCTTTGCTATGCTTTGTGCTCATAACATGCCCTTCAAGATCTGTCATGGTCACATGTCATGAGTTCTCCTGTCAACTTCATTTCTCCCAAAGCATGTACACTTGTTTATAACACACAGTCTTGTTTGTGCTTATGCAATCCGCTGTTTTTCTTTTGATTTGTTTTTACAACTTGCTTATAAATTCTTGGCAGAATAGAATCATATGCATTTCAATTACTTATCATGACTACGGCAAGCAAGAAACAGTGCTCATGAAACACATTTTTAAATTTAACTCCCCAGTGTGAAAACAAAACCCATCCTTTAGCTGATGGGATTTCAAAATAGGGAAACAAATATAATTTTCTAAATTATATGTTTTTAAGCATAGAGATATGTCCAGAATGGTCACAGGTGGAATGATATGTCTTTTTCTATTTCCTGCCACCTTCTTTCTGTTGCTTCTAAAATTATAATAAAAATTGCTTTTAAGTCATAAGGGACATGTTGCCTATCCAGAGGGAAACTGAATAATCTCTAGGCAGAATTCAAAAATATATTGCAGGTGAGGAGTCAGTACTGGATATGAACTTGTGGTCCTGAATGAGTTGTTAAAAGAACTGCACACGAGAAGGACTGCATGAATGGAAAACTGAGCATGATCCTTGGACCAATTCAATGTGGTAAAAACTTGCTTATAGAAGCAAGCCTACAATCTCTTCCCCCAAAACTATAGTGAACCAAGAAGGAAATATGCCAGTCGCTTGCAGAATAAATTGTGTAATTGTGCATGTAATAGATGTCTTTGTGCATTGTATTTTAGACATGATTTCTCCAGCTGGCCTCCAACTTAGATTCCTCCTAATGAGCCTTTTAAGTGCTATTCTGCTACTATTACAGGCATGAGCCATGATGTCTGATATGTGTATGTATATGTTATATATGTATAAGTATATGTATGTGATGTATAATCTCACAATGTCTATGTGTTTGTGGTGCCTGGGATAGAGTAAGCACTCATTTAGTTATTGATAAACAACAAGCACACCTTCTGAACAAAGGAGGTTTCCATGTTTTAAAGTATTACAGAATTATCTTTGATAGTTTTTAACTGACATGCTTGAACAGAAACACACACACACACACACACACACACAAACACACACATAAACACATATGCACACCATTTCTTGTACTAAAGTAATTTTTCTCTTTTTTTATTCATTTTACATACCAACCACAGATACCCCTCTCATCTCTCCTCCCTGCCCCTCTCCCCCCTCATTCTTTCCTCCAACATGGTAAGTTCTCCCATGGTGGGGACAGCTAAGCCTGGTACATTCAGTTGATGCAGGACCAAGACTCTCCCCACATTATCGGGGTGAGCAAAGTGTCCAGCCATAGATAATAGGATCCAAAAAGCCAGATCATGCACCAGGGATAGATGCTGATCACATTGCCAGGAGCCCCTCAAACAGACCCCACTACACAACTGTCTCCCGCATGCAGAGGGTCTAGTCTTGTCCCATGCAGGTTCCACAGCTGTCAGTATAAAGTTCTTGAGTTCCTATGAGCTTGGCTCAGTTGTCTATGTAGATTTTCCCATCATGATCTTGTCCCCCCTTGCTAATGTAATCCCTCTTCTCTCTCTTCACCTGGACTCTCAGAGCTTGGCCTGGTGCATGATTTTGGATCTCTGCATCTACTTTCACCAGTTACTGGATGAAGGCTTTATGATGACAATTAGGATATTCACCAATCTGATTACCAGGGTAGGCCAGTTCAGGCACCCTCACCAATGTTGCTAGTAGTCTAATCTGGAGTCCTCCTTGTAGGTTCCTGGGAATTTCTCTAGCACCAGGTGTCTCCCTTATCCCAAAATGTCTCCCTCAATCAAGATATCTCTTTCATTGCTCTCCTGCTCCATCCCTTCTCTAACTCAACTTTCCCATTCCTTCATGTTCTCATCCCCCATCCCCTACTCTCTATTGTCCCCCCTCATCCTCAGTTTACTCATTGGGATCTCCTCTGTTTCCCCATCCAGAGGTGATCCTTACATCCCTCTTAGGATCCTCCTCATTCCCTAGCTACTCTGGAGCTGTGGGTTGTAGTCTGGTTATCCTTTGCTTTACATCTAGTAGCCACATATGAGTGAGTACATACCATGTTTGTCTTTCTGAGTTTGGCTTACCTCACTCAGGATGATATTTTCTAGTTCCATCCATTTGCCTGTAAATTTTATGATGTCATTGTTTTTCTCTGCTGAGTAATACTCCATTGTGTATGTACCACATTTTCTTTATCCATTCTTCGGTTGAGAGGCATCTAGGTTGCTTCCAGGTTCTGGCTATTACAAATAATACTGCTATGAACATAGTTGAGAAAGTGTCCTTGTGGTAAGATTGAGCATCCCTTGGATATATGCCCAAGAGTGGTATCATTGGGTCTTGAAGTAGATTTATTCCCAATTTTCTGAGAAACTGCCACACTGATTTCCAAAGTGGCTGTATAAGTTTGCACTACCACCAACAGTGGAGGAGTGTTCCCCTTGTTCCACATCCTCTCCAACATAAGCGTTTTCGATCTTAGCTGTTCTGACATGTAAGATGGTATCTCCGAGACGTTCTGATTTGCATTTCCCTGATGACTAAGAATGGTGAGCAGTTCCTTAAATGTTTTTCAGCCATTTGGGATTCTTCTGTTGAGAATTCTCTGTTTAGATCTGTAGCCCATTTTTTAATTGGATTGTTTGGTATTTTACTGTCTAGTTCCTTGAATTCTTTATGTGTTTTGGAGATCAGCCCTCTGTCCAGTGTGGGGTTGGTGAAGATCTTTTTCCATTCTGTAGTCTGTTGTTTTGTCTTATTTACCGTGTCCTTTGCCTTACAGCAGTTTCTCAGTTTCAGGAGATCCCATTTATTAATTGTTGCTCTCAGTGTCTATGCTAGTGGTGTTATATTTAGGAAGTGATCTCCTGTGCCAATGCATTCAAGGCTACTTCCTACTTTCTCCTCTATCAGGTTCAGTGTAACTGGATTTATGTTGAGATCTTTGATACACTTGGATTTGAGTTTTGTGCACAGTGATAGATATGGATCTATTTGCAATCATCTACATGTTGGCATCCAGTTATGCCAGCATCATTTGTTGAAGATGCTTTCTTTTTTCTATTGTACAGTTTTGACTTCATTGACAAAAATCAGGTGTTCATAGGTGTGTGGGTTAATGTCAGGGTCATCAATTCCATTCCATTGGTCCACATGTCAGTTTTTATGCCAATACCAAGCTGTTTTTTTATTACTATAGCTCTATAGTAGAACTTGAAATCAGGGATGGTGATGCCTCCAGAAGTTGCTGTATTGTAAAGAATTGTTTTAGATATCCTAGGTTTTCTGTTTTTCCATATGAAGTTCAGTATTGTTTTTTCCAAGTCTGTGAAGAATTGTGTTGTGATTTTGATGGGGATTACATTGAATCTGTAGATCGCCTTTGGTAAGTTGGCCAGTTTTATTATATTGGTTCTACCTACCCATAAGGATGGGGTATCTTTCCATTTTCTGTTATCTTTTTCAATTTCTTTCTTCAAGGACTTAAAAGTTCTTGTCATACAGTTCTTTCACTTGTTTGGTTAGAGTTACCCCAAGGTATTTTATATTATTTGTGGCTATTGTAATGGGTGATGTTTCTTTGATTTCTTTCTTGGCCCATTTATCATTTGTGTATAGGGGGGCTACTGATTTTTTTGAGTTAATCTTATATCCTGCCGAAGGTATTTATCAGCTGTATGAGTTCCCTGGTAGAATTTTTGGGGTCACATATATAGACTCATATCATCTGCAAATTGTGAAAGTTTGACTTCTTCCTTTCTAATTTGTATCCCCTTGATCTCCTTTTGTTGTCTTATTGCTCTAGCTAGAACTTCCAGTACAATACTGAATAGATATTGGAGAATGGACAGCCTTGTCTTGTTCTTGATTTTAGTCAAATCGCTTGGAGTTTCTCTCCATTTACTTTGATGTTGGCTGTCAGCTTGATGTAAATTGCCTGTATTATGTTTAGGTATGTTCCTTGTATTCCTGATCTCTCTGGGACCTTCATCATGAAAGGGTGCTGGATTTTATCAAAGGCTTTTTCAGTATCTAATGAGATGATCATGTGGTTTTTTTCTTTCAGTTTGTTTATATGATGGATTACATTGACAGATTTTCCTATGTTGAACCACCCTGCATCTCTGGGATGAGGTCTACTTGATCATGATGGATGAATTTTTTGATGTGCTATTGGATTCTGTTTGCCAATATTTTATTGAGTATTTTTGCATCAGTGTTCATGAGGGAGATTGGTCTGTAATTCTCTTTCTTTGTTGCATCTTTTTGTGGTTTGGTTATCAGAGTAACTGTAGCCTCATAAAAGGAGTTTGGTAATGTTCCTTCTGTTTCTATTGTATAGAACAATTTGAAGAGTATTGGTTTTAGCTCTTTGAAAATCTGGCAGAATTCTGCACTGAAACCATCTGGTCCTGGGCTTTCTTTTGTTGGGAGACTTTTAATGACCGTTGTTATCTGTCTATTTAAATTTTTATCTGGTCTTGATTTAATTTGGGTATATGGTGCCTATCCAGAAAATTGTCCATTTCTTTTAGATTTTCCAGTTTTGTGGAGTACAGGTTTTTGAAGTATGACCCGATGATTCTTTGGATTTTCTCACTGTTGTTATGTCTCCCTTTTCATTTCTGATTTTGTTAATTTGGATATTCTGTCTCTGCCTTTTAGTTAGTTTGAATAAGGATTTGTCTATCTTGTTGGTTTCTCAAAGAAATAACTCTTTGTTTCATTGATCCTTTGTACTATTCTATTTGTTTCTATTTTATTGATTTCAGCCCTCAATTTGATTATTTCCTGGCATCTACTCCTCATGAATGAGTTTGCTTCTTTTTCTTCTAGAGCTTTCAGATGTGCTGTTAAGTCACTAGTGTGAGATTACTCCAACTTTTTATGTAGTGCTATGAACTTTCCTCTTAATACATTCATAGTATCCCATAAGTTTGGGTTATTGTATGTTCATTTTCACTGAATTCTAGGAAGTCTTTAATTTCTTTCTTTATTTCTTCCTTGACTCAGTGATGATTTAGTTGAGCATTGTTCAGTTTCCATGAGTTTGTAGGTTTTTTGTAATTTGTGTTGTTTAATTCTAACTTTAAGGTATGGTGGTCTGATAAAATATAGGAGGTTATTCCAATTTTTTTGTATTTGTTGAGATTTGCTTTGTGGCTGAGTATGTGGTCAATTTTAGAGAAAGTTCCATGGGGTGCTGAGAAGAAGATATATTCTCTTGTGTTTGAGTGGAATGTTCTGTAGATATCTATTAAGTCCATTTGAGTCTTAAATCTGTTAGTTCCCTTATTTCTCAGTTAAGTTTCTGGCTGGCAGACTTGTCCATTGGTGAGAGTGAAGAGTTGAAGTCTCCCACTATTAGTGTGTGGGATTTGATGTGCAATTTAAGCTTTAGTAATGTTTCTTTTACATATGTTGGTGTCCTTATATTTGGGGCATAAATGTTCAGAATTGAGACTTAATCTTAATGGATTTTTCCTGTAATGAATGTGTAATGTTCTTCTCCATCTCTTTTGGTTAACTTTAGTTTGAAGTCTATTTTTTTAGTATTAGGATAGCTACACCAGCTTGCTTCTTAAGTCCATTTGACTGGAAAGACTTTTCTCAGCCATTTACTCTGAGGTACTGTCTCTTTGAAGTTGAGGTGTGTTTCTTGTGTGTAGCAGAAGGATGGATTCTGTTTTTGTAACCATTCTCTTAGCTTGTGTCTTTTTATAGGTGAATTTAGTCCATTGATATTAAGGGAATTAATGATCAGTAATTATTAATGCCTGTTAATTTTTGGTTGTAGTGTTGTGTGTTTTCTTTCTTTGGTATTTGTTGGTGTGGGATTATCTATTGCCTGTGTTTTCATGGGTGCATCTAACTTCCTTGGGTGGATTTTTCCTTCCAGTGCTTTCTGTGGGGCTAGATTTGTGGATAGGTATTGTTCAAATCTGGTTTTATCATTGAATATTTTGTTTACTACATCTAAGACTATTGAGAGGGTTTTTTTTTCAAGACAGGGTTTCTCTGTGTAGCTTTAGAACTTGCTCTGTAGACCAGGCTGGCCTCAAACTCACAGATATCCACCTGCCTCTGCCTCCTGAGTGCTAGGATTTAAAGGTGTGTACCACTACTGCCTGGCTTAGATGATTGAGAGTTTTGCTGGGTATAATAGTCTGGGCTGGCATCCATGGTCTCTTAGTGTCTGCATAACATCTGTCCAATATCTCCTGGCTTTCAAAGTCTCCATTGAGAAGTCAGGTGTTACTTTGATGGTTCTGCATTTATATGTTACTTGGCCTTTTTCCTTTGCAGCTCTTAATATATATTCTTTATTAAGACTGTAGCATGGGGATGCTAGGAATTATGAAGGCTGAATCCCAGGGATTTTCAAAGTAAATCTTATGCTGTCCTGTCATCAAGTGAGGACTGCATTCAGGCAGAGACAATGTTTGATTCCCATGTTATAGAGCCATGGCAGTGATACCTGAGAGCATCAAGCACAGTGGTGAGTGCAGTAATCCTGGGGTGCCAAGGAGCTAATGGGATTCTAGAAAGGACAAGTAAGAATGAAGTCAGATTTGGTTTATCTAGGAATTTAGAAAATATGTGACCTTTCCTGATAAAACTAAGTAAATATCATTCAGAATGGTAAAATAAAAAGGGGGTATGAGTTAGAACAAATTTAATTAACAAAGTTGAATATATAATATCCATGAGTTAATATTTTGAAACTGTTTCAAATCCTGAGGAAGATTGTGCTAACACTAGAATCAAATAGATAAGATTTTCTAATATGTACAAATTTAAACGGATTTTCTCCTGAGAGAAAACCAATCCTTTCTAACAAGACATGAGTCTGAGAGTACCAACTGTGATGTGTGCAAAAGCAGAAAGGTTTGAAAAGGGCATTATGTTAGGAAGCAGCAGAAACAGAAGTCCCCAGGCCATGGCTTTTTAATGTTTTTAAAGTCAGTATCATCTAATCTATATGTTATAGTAGGAATGGGAATCCAGCCCACTGCACCAAACACCACTGAAAAATAGCATAAACAGATACAATGATACCTCACTGATGACCTTGGTTTTGCTCATTTTATCCCAGACTGAAGTAGGAAAAGTCCCATTCATCAGTCAGTGCTGATGCATGCTGCTTACTTGGTCTGTGTTCTGACACTTGCAGGGGAATTGACACCCCAAGATGGTTGTCTTTTTAAATATTTCATTGGTAAATTTGTAACTATTTTTATAAGTTACTCCAAATTTCAAAACTAAATTTATGGATCCTAATAATATTAAATATTTTTACAAAGGAAGAAAACACAAAACCAAAATTAGAAAAAGCTGGGAATAATTTGGAAATTTTCTATTTGGAAAATACTATTTTGGAATTAGAGAGGCAATCTTCAAACTTGGCACATACTTTGAACAAAACAAGCAAGATTGTGCTGCCATTGTAGTTAAGAATAATGCGACATTCATTTCAATTGTTTAACTTATTAGAATGACGTATGTAAAGGATTTCAGTGCAGAAAATACATGTATGCTATGATACAGTAGCAAAGTTACTTGTAATTGAAGTCCAGCAAGTTTTGCTATGAGTTTAAGATGTCCTACCTTGTATACATTTGTATTCCATATCTAGTTTGTATGAGCTTTGCATGGATGCATTTGGGGTAAGCAAAGTTGATTTAATTTAAATTTTTATAAGGGAAAATTGAATGTGAAAAAAGGTTGAAAAAATAATAACTGACCATTTCTCACTATTGTAGCACTCATTTATTTCGTGATATCACTTCCAAGGTCAGACATTATCATGAAATGGGTGATTACTGTTTGGTCTGATTTCATTCTGATGAATAGAAAATAGCGACACATCTTCTTAAAGGTAATAAGGTTGAATAATCTCCTCTCTCCTGTGAGGAAGGTTGTCATTTTGGGTTTTCACTTGGTGAAGGCATATTTAAACATTGGCCAATGGGGAAAGTCAGGGGCATTTGTTCTCTGAACCCGTTTATGTTTTTGGTCAATATAAAACATGAGTAATTTATTTTCCCATCTAAAATTAAACGGATTTTTGTTGACACCCAGAAGTACACTCACTAAAATTCCGAATACCTGGAAACAAGTTCACAAGGCCTGGGACTTGAACAATGAGTGCAGGAGTTTGGAGTTATTCAGATGCTTCTGACCTCTGAGGAGTCAGCAGGGGGCTTTGGTCGACCATTGAAACTGCAAAATTCTTAAGTTTAATGTGTTCTGTCACTTCTGTGGGTCTGTGTAACCAGCAGCCAAACCTCTCAGAAGTTTCCTAATGCCCATTTCCAGTAAATTCCATTCCTTCCCCAAACTCAAGGAATTCTGATCTCTATTATTCATTATCTTCCCCCTTGCCCTCCACTCCTCATCACCATCATCTGGGAGCTGAGGACCAAATTGGAACCTTATACCTGCTACAAGAGCACTCTAACACTGAAATGTTCTTTTCTTTCCTGTATTGTGACATCTGTCATAGGACTTTGTGAAAAGGAGTCATATTATAATATGTGGGTTTTCTTATGTCTATTTGTGTGATGCCTTTAATTCAACATAATGACTTGGGATTTATCCAAGCTGCTGAGAACATGGGCAGTCTTGCCTGATTACATTGTAATTTGTTTACATTTTTATTTATGAACATTTGGGTTGCTTCTAGATTTTGGCTGCCATACATAAAGCTGTTGTAAACATATCTTTCTTTTCTCTTGGATAAAATACCTAAGAGAGGAATTTCTGAACCATAACATAAATCACGCCTTACCTTTAGAACAAAAGTAGCACCTACATTTTTGGCTGCTTTCCTATTTTGGGGTTACTTTTTTCACTGTTGTTTTTATGGCTTAAAAATTAATGTGCTAGCAAGACTTATTTTAATACTAAATTCTGTATGGATATGCATTACTTAGTGTGTAATAAATTTAAAATAGTTTGGTGAATGAAAAGCAGGTGGCTAATTAGCTGACCTTGTGATATAGATTACTTTAAAGTATCCAGACAGATTTAGTGTGTTCACAAATTCATAAAAGAACAAGGGGAAAGACCAGAGACATGGTATGAGAGAAACTTCTTCCAATTGTGAAGGTTTTAGAGATGGAGAAATAGTTACAAAAAAGGTAGGTGTCCCTAGAACTTAGAGGTAGCCTCCAGCTATGAAAAACAAGGGAAGGCATGATACTCTACACTTCCCTATAACGTCAAGTGAGTACATCCCTCACTTCTTTCATGCTCTGATGTCCTCTTAAGATCAACAGAACATCACTGGGACAAATTGTTCCACAATCCACTAAGAATGGGACATGCAACAGCAGGGAAAGGAGATGTAGACAATGATGATGAGACCAAATGTGTCCATGTGACACTGAAGCTCCAAATTAAGCACTGAACACTATTGCATTATAGGTTCCTAACTGTCCTGGTGTGTTGCAATTGGTCCACATACTAATGTGTTTGGGGGATAGCTTCTCACTCCTTGTTTCCAGTAGACCCTTTACTTTCCTTGAAGATATCCTATATATCTGTTGATGAGAATGATGCCATTTGGACTTTTTGTAATCCCTTGCTGAATTTTGGGTTCTAACTTGACAGATATTTTTTTCTGAACACATTGGAGACATCCTTTCAGCTGTTTCCTTGGGTTTCCAGTGTTAATGTGGAGATCTCAGCTGTCAATATAATAGTTTTCCTTTTGGCTGCTTTTTGGATTTTCCTGTCTGTGTTTGATGTTCTTCAGTTTCTCCACTGCGTATATATGTGAGGATTTTTAAAACTGTGTCTCATAGGACTCTGAGGGATTATGACATCTTCACACAGTATTGATGCTTCTGACACTCACAAGAAATACCTCAGACATCTCAGCCTCCATTAGTCTCTTTGAATATCCTCCCTGTCCTTCTCTCCCTTCCTCCCTGCTTTCACCCATAAGCACTTCCCGCCTTCCTGACTGCAGATGTTTTTTCAGGCTGGAATTCTAATTGCACAGATATTGAAACAGAGCAGGCTCTTGCCATCTACTCTTCACATTCTTTTCACTCTTTTCTCCTTCTGAAGACTTTCACCACAGCTCAGTTCTGAAAGGGCCTTTTGAGACTCGGTATTATAGGAAAATCACTTAGACTGGGACTTCATTTCTTGAATATCAGAAATGCTTTTCTCTCAAGCTGTTGCTTCAGTGTCAAAGACCTCATTTGGAAATCATTCAATGAACATTGACTTCTGCTATGCTGTTTTCACCTTACAATAAGAATTCTTCGGAGACAAAACATAATTCTGCAAGAGTAGTGTGAATGCTATACAAAAAAAAAAAAAGCACAAAAAATGGTAAGTGTGTGGTAGGGTTTACAGATCTCATATTGAATTTTTTTTAACTTAAGCATTTCATTATACATGTAAGCAACAAGCATTCCTTTATCGCAGGCTCTGTCCAAGTGCTAGAGACAATGCTCAACTAGGGAAACTGTCTTGTTTGATGGATGATCAATGTGTGGGGAGATATCAGGCCTGTTAGTAAAGCAGTATCTATTGACCTTCCCAGGTTAGAAATGAGCACTCAGATTGTTCCCTGATTGCACCCTGGCCTTTGTTTAATAGGAAACCTTTACTTATATCCTTACCTATGCTTTTGCAGTGCTGTGGTGTTTTGTTTGTTTGTTTTAAATTAATATGCTATAGAACCAGTTGCTGTGAGTGCAAGTATTAACTCTGACATTTAACATCAATGTGACTTTGCCTTGGCATCACCATGCTTCTGAGCCCCTGATCCCTTATCTCCGTGAAACAGAAATAATGATGTTTTTTTCAAAGAGTTAGTGGAGATGATGGAAGTTACAACATTTGAAGTGTCTGATACAAGGTAACAGTTCAATTAATGTAAGTATGTGCTAATGAGTTCAGTAAACAAGATGATCTCCATAGGTTAAGGTCACTTTCAGTGGATGTTCCTCAGTGTTTCAGAAATCCCCTGATTCAAGAAAATGCATAAGCAGCTGGACTAGTTATATGTGTCAGTACTTGGACATTTGATCTTATAGATATTGTCACAGAGAGAGCCTATCAATCCCTACCAGATCTTTAGCATTCAGAAGAAAAATTATACATAAGTTGTGTACATTTTTCGTACTGAGCACAGAGAAATATGTGTCATGTCCACATGCTATATGTGTATGTAATTGATGTTTTGTAATGACACCCATAATTTAGCACTGTGATCACTCAATCCCTCACCCCTCTTCCTTCCCCTTTTGAACATAATTTTTGCTTTCTTGTATGCTTTCCATGACTTTGAACTTTGAAGGAAGGACTTACTCTACAGGTGGATATTTGTTTCAGAATATCATGAATTGATATTGGCCAAAGAACCATTCTGAATGTAGAAGTAGCATTATCCAAATATGAGAAAAATGGGGAAGAAATAATTGTCTGATTCCATGACAAACTCAAGATCTATGCTATGTTATTGAGGTTGAAACTTAAGAACAGACAAGAGATAATAGGATGCAGACTTGATGTTGCTGTACAATTCTTCATTCATTATTTAGTAATTATTATGCTTTATTTTTGCAGAGAGCCAGTCTTTAATACATCATTCTGTCATTGCTTTAGGACTCTGATATCATACCACAATATAACCATTCCATTAGAATTATGGTATTGGCAAACAATAATCAAGAGTGAAAAGAAAACCTAGACCAAGGATAGAGTCATAAAGAGAATTCCACATCCTTATTTAAGCTTGGCATTTATAGTTATTGATCAGCAGAAACTAGTTAAGCACAATTACAATCAATCATTGGCATACTTGTTCACAATAAAGGACAAAGAGAATGACTTGGAGGGAATTAAACACAGATTTAAGGTAAGTACCACAGGGGAAGTACATAGATGTTGCCCTCAAAACTCAGAAGGCTAAGTCATTGCTAGATAGTGAAAGATGGAAGTTAGAAAAATTGTTCTGGGCAATCAGAAACTACTGAAGGAAATGCCTTTATCTCCAACTCTGATCAGTAAACACTAGGTCTGTTTTCCATTGTAGGGTTTAGGTCTGTGGTTTTTTTGTTTTTTTTGGGGGGGGGGGTTTTGGGGTGTTTGTTTTGTTTTGTTGTTGTTGTTGTTTGGTGCCATCAGAAAGCACTGTTGTGAGCTGCTAGGTGGCTGCTTGGGACTGAATTCACATCCTTGGCAAAAACAAGTGCTTTTAACTGCTGAGCTATCTCTCTATCCATATGTATTTCTAAATTTAGGTCCCATCACCTTTACAGTAAAACACAGAGCTTGGATACTGATGTTCCAGTGGTTGCTCATATCTGCCATAGCAAATTTAGTTAAACTTCCTATGTTTTAAACATACCCTATGAACTTCCAGAACCTACTAAGATGATGGCACTCAACTGACTTCATGCTGTTTTGCATGTTTGTTTGTTTTTTGTTGTTGTTTTGTTTTTGTTTTTGTTTTTATTTTTGTTTTTGTTTTTGTTTTTCATTAGGGCTGATGTCCCAGGTTAAGCTTCCTGGAAGTTGAAACTGAGATTTGAACAATGAGGTTTTGGGAGGATGTTCTCAGCATCAACTCCTTTGCTGAGGTAATGGAACTAGTAGTGTCAGAAGAAGGTGCACTACAGTGCAGGTGTGGACCAAGGTCTTAGGTATTTCTACAAAGAACTCTGTAGGTGGAGAAGACCTTCATCTTTGCTTTGTCTTACACCAAGACAGTCTGGCATTTGGTCTTCCATGCTGTCTTTTAAAAAGGAGGCATGACCTTGGATGACTTGTCTCTTATATGAAAAGAACAATAACATGAGTTCTGTAGTTGCAAGGTGTAGGTTGTCAGCTTTTCCAGAACTTGGAGAATAAGAGTTTAAGCCGGAGGAAGAATGAGAGTGATGCACATAGCTGGTATATGGTCCCTGAGGCTCATTGCCATGGCTCCTTAAGTTTCTGCTTTAAGAGCACCCACTTCTTCCATTTTTTTTTTTGGTTTTTGCCTTAATATGGGTATCCTTTAGTCTCCTATGTTAGGTCATTGAATGATGTACTCCATGAACAATTTGCTTTCTAAAATATTTATGGCCAGAGTCAGGATGTGGTGGCACACACCTTTAATCCTAGCACTTGGGAAGCTGAGGCAGGAAGTTCATGGCTTTGAGGCCATCCTGGGCTGCATAGTAAGATCCCTGTCTCAAAAGAAAAAAAAAACAAAAAAAAAAAAAAACAAAAAGTTAAGTCCTGAATGTTACTATCCATTTTTGAAAATTATTTTCTGCCAAATCAAAGAGTTTCAATTGTGGTGGTATTGTGTTCCCCAAAATATTGTGTACCTTAATAAACTTATCTGGGGTCAGAGACGGAATAGTCACAATATGAAACAGAGGTTAGGCAGTGGTAGCATACGCCTTTAATCCTAGCATTCCAGAGGCAGAAATTCATGTGTTCAAGGATACATCCAAGCATGGTAACCCACGCCTTTAATCCCAGGGAGTGGTGGTAGAAAGCAGAAAGGTATATAAGGCGTGAGGACCAGAAACTAGAGGCATTTGCCCTGGAGAGGCATTTGGCCTGGAGAAGCATTTGGCCTGGTTAAGCATTCAGGCTTCTAGCAGCAGTTCAGCTGAGACCCATTTTGGATGAGGACTGAGAGGCTTCCAGTCTGAGGAAGCAAGACCAGCTGAGGATCTGGTGAGGTGAGATAGCTGTGGCTTATTCTGTCTCTCTGACCTTCCAGTGTTCACCCCAATACCTGGCCTGGGTTTGATTTTATTAATAAGACCATCTAAGATTCCTGCTACATTCAATAGCTTATAGAAACATCATCCTTCTGTGGGAGGATTACTGGTAGAACATACAGTTTCTGCTTTAATTTTCTGGCTCAACATAAGGAAGAATCTTTTCTTAACAGCCTTCTCCCTTTCCCAGTCTGAAATATTGGAAAGAAAATACACTATGCAGATTCACATTTGCAGCCCAACCCTTGGGAATTTAAACAAGGGTAGAAAGCATTGGTTATGTAACAGAGAAACATTCTTCTTTTCCTGTACATTCACATGTTATTTGCCTGTTTTCTAGTCTTTTGCCTTTGCTTATTAAAAATATATAGAATTTCCCAGAGGGTTCTGTGGACAACGTCAGATAGCCGTTGTCATCTGGGAGGAACTATCATCTATATGCTTATGAGGTATTGCTGCATATGAACTTATTCAGTTTTATTTCCATACCATTTTTACAGTGTAAAGACTATCATATCTGATTTGTTTTTAGGTAAGGAAGCTAAACTCTGGTGAGGTAAGGTAGATTTCACAAAGCACATGGAATTCGAGTATGAGTTCTTACCACTTGGGGATCTTTTCAGAGTTTGAAATCTGAATTTAGACCCTGACTCTGAATGGTCCTGATTGTCTAACTCATTAGCCCTTTGGGTGGAAGCAGAAAATGGTCATTACTATCATCCATGCAGTATAAATGTGTCCACATTCAAGTGGAGGCCAGATATCAACCTCTAGTGTTGTTCCTCAGGAGCTGTCCACTTGGTTGACACAGGATCTCTCACTGTTTTAGCGCTTACTTAATCAACCAGATGGCTGGCCAGAGAGCCCCAGAGAACCATGTATATTTACCTCCGCAGCACTGAAGATCAATAGCAAGCATGCTGTACTATGGCCAACTGTTTTCACATGGGTTCTGGGTAGCTCAGGACATCATGATGATACAGCCAACCCTTCACTGGCTGAGAACTCTCTTTAGCCCCCCAACACAAACTTTTTGCTGTTGTTTTGTTTTTTAAAGATTCTATCATAAAATATTATATTGTCAGAGGATTTAAGACTGGATGATCTCATGAAATTCTTAGTTTTCTTCTTCCTTGAGACAGAAAGTTCAATGCTGTTTCAAGCTGTCTACACTTGTCCTGACTTACATCCTTTCTCTCTGCAGATGATCACATCCTGCTCCCATACACTCACAATTTAGAAAACTCTAAAGGCCTCATCTTGACTTTTATTTTTGTGTTAATATTAAGATTCTCTTTATGATGAATACTTCAATTTTTCAATGTCTAGTTAATTTTTATAAAAATTTTACAACTGAAAAATGATAAATATTCTAATAATTTTAAAAAGCCTGACCTAAGACAGGTGGTACCACAGCAGAGTGTGGCTGTTGGCTGATTGTTAGCAATACAAAATTCTTAAGGTGTTTGTTCAATGGTTAATGAGCAAAAGGAACATACTGAAGTGTCAGATACCATTTAGGAGTTTTTGTGTTGCTTGTAACTAGTGATTTTGAGTTCGTCTCCCTCAGAAGCAGAATTTGTGGCTTGTTTCCTATTTAAATAATTCATTTAGCAAACAACTGTGGAAGGAACCGCAAGGGAAAGGGAGAAATTAGATTAGGAGACAAGATGCTGATCAAAATCTGACCTCAGGTGCCATCTTGCTTTCGCTGGATCCCACAGAAACATTTTAGCACAGACTTTGCATTGTGAAGTCTCCCTGCCAACGCACGCACAGAAGAGTCACAACAGGTCTTTATGAGTTACAGAGCAGGTGACTACAAGTGGTGATGTGCTGCTCTTTGTGTCACTGTTTCTTTGGATGACCCATGTAAATCCAAGCACAAGGCTGGACATCCCTGTTACCACTACCTCCTGCCTACACTCCCACCCACACCACTCACTGCTGTCAGATAACTTCAGGTCCCACAGCCAGTGAAATCTTCCAGACAGGGCATACGTGTGGACAGTTAGGGGGAAAATGACATGGGTTGGGTGGTGGCTGAGGGGACCTGCTCAAAGGCCTGGACCTTTAGAGGGATCTGCTCAGAAGTTTTCCTTCACTGAGGCTGCCAGCTGTTTGATTGTGGACACAGAGACTGAGAACAGTGACAGGCATACCATCTCTTTCCTTAGTGTACATGCTTCTTCATGAGTTTCAGGGCACCCGGTTTCTTATGCCAATAATCTAAAAGGCCTCATGTCTTTTCATCAGTTACTCACAGTTACAAAGTAACCTAGTCTTTGACTTAACATTGTCACCACGTGTGTGTGTAGATGAAATTCTAAACGGTCTTATTAAATAAGAAACATAGAGCCAAATACAGAGTTAAAACCCCAAGAGATTAGAGCACTAGCAAAAAGCCAAGACTACCTTTAGCTTACCACTCACTGCCTTCCTCCCCCTGAGAGAGAGCTTCTCCCTGTGTGACTTGTCTTTTACTGCTTTCCTGATCTGCCTTCTCATTGGCTTTACGCCCAGCCACATGACTTCCTTGTCACTGCCTGTCTACTATGGTTGGTACTGGGATTAAAGACTCGGGTCACCACGCTTGGCTGTGTCCTTGACTACACAGAGACTCTGCCTGCCATGTGATCAGATTAAAGGCATGTGCTACCACCACACCACCGCCGGACTTCTGCTTAATGGCTTGCTTTTACCTCTGATCTCTAGGCAACTTTATTTATTAACATACAAATAAAATCACATTTCAGCACAAATAAAATATCACCATATGTGTATACAAAGATATGTGGGCACGTGCACACTCACCCAAGCTCACACACAAGCACAAGTCTGGTAGTTGAAGATCATTACATGACCCTTTGTTTCTTCCATGAAATTGATTCCCAAGTTGTCACAGTGGGTACTTCCTAGTAAGTTACAGAGCCAATAAGAGTCTCAAGTAATTAAGTTAGTTGAGGTGTTATTTTTAGAATTATCATGTTTCCTTGCAGCCATGTAAATCAATAACATTTACTTATTTACTTTTCAGTGCCACCAAAGTGATACCACAAAAGCCCAGAAGGCTGATGCACTCTGATGGAATTTTCCATTTCACGTAGGGAGAGAAAAGAAAATGTAAGAAGCAATATCTTTGTCTAGGTTGAAAGTGTGGGCCTGGGATAAGGTGGTATCCCACATCACAGTTCTATCTTTCTGCTTCCATCATTTTAACACTGGAAATGTAAAAGTTTATGAAGAAACATTATTAAATGACTTTAGCCAGTAACCCTCTATTTCAGTTGTTCCTGGTGGCATGTTCAGGCTCTTCTCTCTTCGGGAGCTTTTCATGAATGCAAAGGAGACTGACTCTAGGACCTAGCAAGCAATGACAGAAGCTGATCTTTTCCACCAGGGAGGGAATCCCTGCAGGGCCACCTGCTCTGGGCTGCCTAAGTGTCTCATTTGTACCTGAAAACAAGAGGTGTCATTTTTCCCTATTCAGGATGTCACAAGCCCAATTTTCTTTTGCAAAGGATCACAGCTATTAGTCTCTGAAGGTGCTGGCACTTCTGGCCCGGTCTGCAGTGATTAAAATGCCTTAGCACTTTGAGGATTGGTGCCCCTCCATCACTTCTCATCTCCAGCTGCTTCTCTGTCTGACTTTCCTTCTGTCTCTCATTATGATCCATCATTACCCGTTTTGGGGTCTGCATAAGTCATGTGAATAGGGAGAACTGAGAACCTTAGCAAAATACATTTCTACAGACATGCACCACTAGTAAAGCCGTAGAAACAGAAACCCACATCAATTTGTATATTCAATGACAGATTTTACTTTCCAAATTCATCCAGTTCTCGTTAAAAGCACCTCGACCCCTTCTCCCTTATACACACACAAAAACACAACACAGACATACAAACACATAATATAAAATCTCTTACATGTGATTCATTTTTTCAAATAAATTTAAAGAAAATGTTCATAATATAAAACCAATAGTCATAGGAACTGAAAATAAAGTAGCTGACTGAGACAAACATTAAACAAAGTCATTAATTAAGGCTTATAAAAACAGATTAATCCAGATTTCAGTTGAGTCCAAATGACTGAGATAATAAATTGCTGAATACACAAAAGTTAAGAAAACACCTTCTCTGCATAGTTGAGAATGCAGATAGTACCTTCAGTGGCTGCTGCTCAAACCACTCTGCAGCCATGGCAGAGAGCAGTATTTAGTATGTATGGAAGTGAAAATGGAATTTATGAGGTGAAATCCTTCCTTCTCCTGCTTCCCAAGTGGTGCTGAAATGTCAACAGAAAAAGCGACAACAGTTCTTGTCTACAAGCCTTTAATTCATTGTCTGTATGCACGACTTTATAATTAGCAGCCTGGTTAATAGAAACAGAAAAGGCTGGAATGAGGTGGGTGCAGTGAAGTTTTGGAAACTGATAATGATGGATGCTCATGTCTGAAGAAAGTGCTTCCATTCCTGCTGCCTGGGAGGTAGCAACCTGAGGAGAAATTGGAGCCAAACACAAGGCTTTTGTGCCAATAATCCCTACACTTTTGGAATTGTTTCTGCTTCATAAACAGGGAACAGAATAACATCTGCACATTTTGCTTTAACAATTCAGAAATCAAATATTAAAATCTGAAAGTCATATGTTTCCTAATGCATTAACCTCATGTAGAGGATTGAAATAATCAGGAATAATCATGCTGATACGTTTCTCCAATCTAGCATTCTGACTCAGCTGCCCTGTTCTTCCCCAGCTCTAAATCACACACACACACACACACACACACACACACACACACACACACACACCCCACATTTTTATCTTAGATAAAGTGAGCAGCAATCATCACCACTATCATCACAGAAGATTAGCGGTATTATTAAGGGACATAATCTGTTCTGCACTTTTTTTCATCAAGCAACATTTATGTGAGGAAAATTTAGATGGATAATTTCCACAGCCAGGGAATTATAAAGAATGAGATTACTAAAACAAAGGCAGACAGAGAGAAATGATGTATGTGATTACCATTAAATACACCTTCATGAAGGAAGGGTTGGAATTGACCCAGGAGTGGAAAGGAACTATTCTCATGAAGCTTTCTGCTTCTGTGTGTGCTGATAGTTCTGAGCACGGTCTAATAGCACCTGTCTCTTCTCCCAAACTCTCACATGAGGACCAGTATCCACCTGACCTAGAAGAACATAAACAATCTTAGCTGAGGGAGAGGACTACTAAGTTATACAGCCCTCCTTGATGTGTTTGAGGTTCTTGATTTATTCTGTTCAGTTCATTAGTTTACATATTACTAGTACTAATAGTTTTAGTTTTGAATCACTGCATTTTACTCAATTCCCACATAGAACACATGTAAACATTATAGTGGTAAACAAAACAATAAAAGAAACATAAGGGACATTGTAGAGATACTGATAGGAACTATCCACTGGGTTGGGGAGGGAAAGAGGACTGTTATGCTTACTCATGGGTGCAGTTAAAGATAATGAATGGATATATCTAAATAAGCAGATACACAAACAAAAAGATACACAGGATAATTAGTGAGTAGGTAAAGAGCCATGAAAAAAATCTGTACAGTGACAAATAATTGAAGCCATTAAAATGACAGCAAATAAATGTAAGTGTGTAGAAACAATCTTTATGACCATAGAATGATTTCTTCAGTTACATAAATTCATTTAAAGAATTATGTTGAGTTCATTGAAAATGTGCCAGATACATTTGTGTGGTGCAGTCTGCAGAAGTGAGACAGATCAGAGCCACTGGCACCCTCATGGAATTTGCAGTTTAATGGTCAAGAAAAGGGCTAAACAAAGGAGATTAGATTTAAGGTTCTTGCTTGAAAAAAAGAGAGAGATACAGAAATAATAGAATAGAGGGTAAGATTATTGAATCTACACTGAAAAGAAAAAAGAGAGGATATAGATATGATATAAATAAAAGGTAGATTATTGAATCTACTTTTAAAAGATAACTACTAGTTTTAAATACATTACATTGGATTGGATTTTTATATATTGTATACAAATTATATATATTGAGATTGATATTATTAGAAAATGTACATCTATTTCTAATCTTGTTCAGGATATTGTACTTATACAGTTCATTTAACAGTGTAATGCAATTTGCTAAACCTTGAATGTTATTATTACCAATTATTAGGATATAAAGAAATGAAAGTTAGTAGTTAGACGGTACAATCGAACTTGTAGTCACATTAGGTGTTTTCAAGGTTAAACAGAGATATTTTAGATAGACAGGTCATCTTCATACCCTTCAGAGATCTACAGAATATGGCATTTAAAATGTTTTAATAGCTTAGAATTTTTTTCTTTTTTTATGACTGAGATATATTGGCTCCTGGCAGCACCAATCTGCTTCAGAGAGAATATGGGCATTGAAGAAACTGCATATGGAGTTAACTTTCATTGTGGCAAAAGTTAGCCACTGGGCAGCAAAGTGCCCTCAAATCGACTACTGACAGTATGTTATCCAAAATGGACAAACAGGACACAAAACAAAGGACTACCTATCCTTGCCAAGACAAGTGTTGTTTTGGCTTTAACAACAGGCATCCTCTGAGGCCAAGACAATATGGCACCTTTGCTGAAGTGGCTTTGCAATCCAGAAAAGGTACAGTGCCCCTTTCTTTGAAGGCAGCTAAACAGGCAGTGGACCAATGGCTTCTGATGTGTAGTGGAACAGTAGCTGAAACAGTTATTCTTGAAGGAGTACCTAGGCTGACAAAGTCTAACCTCTCAATGGTAGACTGATATTTAGTAAAGGAGATAAAGCCACCTACAAGCCAAGAAGAATGGGCAGCCGAATTCTAAAAACATGAGCAGTTTCCAGAATTTAAAATTCTGAATCATGACAGGACACTGGTGGAATTCAGGTTTATGTGGTACATGGAATACTCACACTGAATGTGAGGTTGGACTGTAGGCCTTTTGTGTATCCTACTTCACAAATGAGACTGTCAGATATGCTAAGCTTGTAGGCAGAAGATAATGCTCTAACATTGTGGGGAAACTTCGGGTGACTGTCCAGGCAGCTGGCTGTTTCTGTCAACTCACATTTTTTTTTGGAAGTCACTTGTTTGCACTTTCTGTTTTATTAGGTAATATATTTCCTTTTTGGGTCTCCAAGGGAATTGAATATTAGATAGTTGTACTTACAGTTTTCCTTGTTAAAAAGTATCAAAAAAGAAACTCATTAAGAGGTGTTAAGTGTATAATTTTGAAAGATATCATAGGATAGTTTTCTGTTGATAATACAAGGCAGGATAGAATGTGAATTAGGTACATTTTGGACTTGCCAAAATAGGATAGATAATGGAGTATTTTCTCTGAATTTGTCAAATGCAAATGGACTAGACATTGTTGACGTATTTATTACTTATATATATTGTATATAGTTATTGTACTTATTGTATATAGTTTTTCTTGTATTAGTTACAACTTTTTACTCATTTTTATTTTTATTAGTCAAAAAGGGGAAATGTGGTGATATTTTATTTGGGCTGAAATGTGGTGATATTTTATTTGTATATTAATAAATAAAGTTTGCCTGGAGATTAGAGGACATAGCCAGCCATTTTTAAGTAAACATAGAAGTCAGGCAGTGGTAGCACATGCTCTTAATCTGATCACGTGGCAGACAGGGTCTCTGTGTGTTCAAGGACATACTAGGAAACAACCAAGCATGGTGACACAGGCCTTTAATCCCAGCACCAACCATAGAGACCTGGAGGTCTGTACAAATAGGCAGTAACAAGGAAGTGAGGTAGCTGGGCTAAGAGCCAATGAGAGGGCAGAACAGCAAGGCAATAAAAGCCTGGGTAGACAGAAAGTAGCTCTGTTAGAAAGCTACAGAGGCATAGTGAGTTAAGGCTAGCTGGTGGCTCTCACTATTTCCCTGATCTCTAAAATCTCTAAAGCTTTCACTCCTATATCTGGCTCTGTGTTTCTTGTTTAATAAGACCATTTAGAAATTCGTCTACAGTATAGACATAATTTAAAAATACAACAAATGTACATAAAACTGAGGCAATAATAAATGCTATAAAGAAGGGGAATGCTTCATAGGAGAGATTCAAAGAGAGGGATAAACACACACACACAGAGAGAGAGAGAGAGAGAGAGAGAGAGAGAGAGAGAGAGAGAGAGAAATTATGTAATAGAGTATAGAAATGATTTAGCCCTTGGCAAGGAAGACAGACCTTCCCAATCTGTCTTTCTTCCTTAGCCTGTGAGGGTCAAATGGTTGTGACTTGAAAAGGCATAGAAAACATTCAAAGAGCCTCCATGTACTCTATAGCCAATGGGAAAAAGAATTGTAAATGAACCTAGAGGAAACTGGTGCAGCCAGATCTCCAGAAGCAGAAGAAAACCGGAAGAGTGTGAAACTTGACCTAAACTGGGAGGAAAGTTCCATCTGGCCAGACACAGGCTTTGCTTCAGGGAATGGGTTGCCAAGGTGTAAGATCAGTATCATAACATGATTTGCATTTTAAATAGGGACTCAAGCCAAAGTGTTCAAGGAGAAACGGAATTAGAATAAGAACAGGTGCGAGGGGCAAGCTGAGTGAGCAGAACCCTGTCTAGAGTGCCACATGAGGTAGGAAAGCCAGAGTCCAATGCCTGGCAGAGCATGTGAGGGGAAGTGAGAGCCTAGCTGAGGTGTTTGCAGTGAGGATCAGCAGACCTGCGGGGGAGGATATAAATAGTCCCTTCCTCACCTCCCCAGGCTCTCATGCAATTGGCAGGACTGTAAGAGCCTTAGGAAATGGAGAAGTGGCATATATGTTAAAGAAGAGGAAAGCTGGATGCAGTAATTAACTGTCACAAATGATTTTCATAATAAATATTTCATTGGATTGATGGTGATGAAAGCCAGGTAAGAGTTCAAAGAAAAAAGAAAGGTTTTGAGTATGGTGTCCTCCTAACCACTTATTCAGGAAAAATTATTAAATTTTGACTCATATTCATAAGACTTCTACAATACCATGTTATGTGCAATGAAGGAAGAAGTGACATATAATTGATGCTCTATAGCTTGCTATCTAAAACAGCATTAAAGGACTCTTATTGTTTGATAGTCACGATCACTCAGCCTACATTAAGTATGTTTACATTTAATTTTTTAATTTAACTAATTTGCCCAAGCTCATTCAGCTAAACAATCCAATAATAACTCAACCAACCTGGTATCACAGTCATAGTCTACATACTTTGCTAGGTGGAAGGTACTAAGATAATGGTTCTCAGCCTTCCTAATGCTGAGACCCTTTAATACAGTTCTTCATGTTGTGCTGACCCCAACCATAAAATTATTTTCATTGCTACTTCATAATTGTAATTTTGCTACTGTTATGAATTGTAATATAAGTATCTGATATGCAGGATATCTGATATATGGCCCCTGTGAGGGGGTTGCTCAACCCCCTAGTGGAGTCGTGACCCATAGGTTGAGAACCACTGCACTAAGGGATCCGTGAAGCAGGTATGCCACTTACCTGACAATGGCTCTAACAGAACTTTGGATGTGAAGCTAATGGGGAATTGAGAAAGCAGGGACCTGTGTTGGCAGGGTTGGGGGAAGGATAGAAGGGATTAGAAGCGATAGCCCGTAAAAGCAATCATGACTCAAAGCTGCGTAAAGCTTTCAGACATAGGCTCTATGTTAAAACAGATTTAATATTAAACATTTGAAGTGTGGCAAATTAGAAGGGTAACCCTGGGATTCTGGAGACAAGGCAAGAAGCTTGAAAATTCCATTTCTTGGTTTATAATCCATCCTTCAGATTTGGCACCAATAGCCTACTTGTCCACCAGATTTCTTCAGCTTCATTGGAGAATTCAAGTATACAGCAAAGGATAGTAATGTCAAACCAGCAGAGAGGGGGAAAAGACTTCAAGAGGGTCTACTCCTAGCTACACAGTTATTGCCAGTTGATGGCTACTGGCTGGCGGGAGCGGGGGGGGGATACATTTTCTCCAGGAGTGTATACCCTGGTAGGTAAATTGTCCATGATCCAGTGGACAGCTTCACACCTTTGTGTGTTTGGGTAACACTAATTTTGGACTCAGTGTGTTACTACAAAAGAACATCAACAGGAAAGGATGAGGGGAAGGGGGACATAAAGTTGAGAAAGAAACATGAAGGATATCTAGCAGGAAATGAAATGGGGTGTAGGTGTAGATATAATTTAAAATCATTGTATACATTTATGAAATTCACAAAGAGTAAATAAAAATATAAAGAAAATAGCATTAAAGATAAATTTCCTGTGTATTTCTTTAACAATAAAAATAATTAAAAGATAAATTAACAGTGTAACTTTGTTCAAGTTATGAAAACTCTCAGAATCTTAGTTTTTTTGGTGAGCAACATGAATTTCAACTTTTGTTCCACAGAACTCAGGGGATGCTGGGTAATTCTGTGGAATGTTGAAATAAAAACATAAATTGCTTAACTTGTACCATGTACTCAATAAATGTTTGTTTATCTCTATTTCTACTTATGAGTATTATTTTTTGCCCTTATGCCATGGTATATTTTCAAGATAAAGAGATGCTATAAGGCCGGGCGTTGGTGGCGCACACCTTTAATCCCAGCACTCGGGAGGCAGAGGCAGGCGGATCTCTGTGAGTTCGAGGCCAGCCTGGGCTACCAAGTGAGTTCCAGGAAAAGGCGCAAAGCTACACAGAGAAACCCTGTCTTGAAAAAACAAAAAAAAAAACAAAAAAAAAAAAAAAAAAGAGAGAGAGATGCTATAAGAAAAACAGATTTGTCAATAGTGAAAAGTTAACTTCAAAGAGAACCAAAGGAGAAAGAATGAGCTTTGGAAGAAGGGCAAATGGGCAAAGGGGAGCACCCAGTGAAGATCAGTGAGCACCAAGAAGTCTAGCATCCCCATGATCTGAGACTCTCTCTTACTTCCCCTAGCCTTGTGCAAATCAGACACAGGTGCTGCATGGACCTGTGCATGTACTTGTGAATGCAGCTCTTTGTGGACTGACTTTTTATTAATTTTTAATCTTTTTTAGAATTTCATACATTAGTATTGTCTTTATATTATTCCATTCCCCTCCTTGTCTAGCTCCTCTCACGTCACTCCACTTTTTAATCAAGATTTTTTAAATAATTTTTTATGTTTTAAGATTATAATTACATCATCTTCCCCTTCTCCCTGGCCTTCCCCTGCTCTGTATCTTCCCATGTATTCCACTTCCCTTTGCTGTCTTTCAAATTCATGGCCTCTTTTTCTTTAATTGTTGTTTTACACACACACACACACACACACACACACACACACACACACACACACCCCTAAGTACATAAATACAACCTGATCAGTCTATATAGTGTTACTTGTACATATATTTTCAAGGTTGTTTAACATTAGACAACCTATTGGTATGCTAGTCCATAGGCAAGACTCTTCTGCTCTCAGAATTCCTTAATTACCTGCAGTTCTTTGTCTGAGGCTGAGAACTTTTGATCTTTCCCTTGTTCATGATAGCATGTGTGTTGACATCAACTTTGTTCAGGTCCTGTTTAGGCAGCCATGTTGGTAAGACTTCATGAGTACAGTTTCTCACATTCCTAGGAGACACAATCTGAGAAGAACCCCTATTCTTCTAGCTCTTAAACTCTTTCTGCTCCTCTTACCACAATGATACCTGAGCTTTAGTTGTAAGAATTGTGTTAGAGTTGGGAATGGGCTCAAGGCCTCTGAATTATGTTTGGTTGTGGTTTTCTGTAGTGATCTCTGTCTGTTGCAAAGAGAAATTTCCTTGACACAAGGTGAGGACTATACTTACCCATGGGCATAAGCATACGTAGTTAGAATGTAGTTAGGGGTTGATGCTGGTTTAGTAAAGTAGCTGTTGTGGGGCCTCCCCCAAGATATATGATTTCCCTCTTGTTGAGAAGTACTTATATCCAATTAGAGAAGTGTTCCTTACCTCCAAAGTATGTGTGCCACTACTACCCCTTTAGGGTTATCATACTATGCTGTTTGTTGTGGTGGTTTATAGGTGATCTAACTATGTAGGACTGCTGGTTGTTTCTATCATTTGAAAGTTTGAATGGGGCCTTCTAGTACCATGAAAGACAGTCCTCAGGGAGAAGGCACTCAGGTCCGTTCCAGGCCAGGGGCTTCTAGGCCCTGAAACTTAGTTCCATGGTGTCTTCAGCAATATGGACTTACCTTCCATCTTGGAGACAGCAAAGGACAATAGTAGTAACAGCCTATAGTGTTTGGGGAGTCTCTTGGACAACCTGACTAATAATTCAAAAGAAGCTTCTCTTTCCTGGTGTTGGGGTTTTTTTAGATGGTCTATGGTTCCTGGAGTGTGCATTGTCAGCCCAGATAAGAAAATTGTATATACATTCATATATATATATATATATATATATATATATATATATATATATATATATATATATGACTTATATGTGTTATAGATATTTAGGCAGATAGTTAATATTGTGATTTCTTATGACTTTTTCAGATATCCTAACTGTTATTTTACCCTACTCCCTCCTTTTCATAACAGCTGTGGTGAGTGTAAAGTTGCTACCAATTTAACCAATTTGTGCTTTGGTTGGTGTTTATGTTCTGTGAATTTGTGGCTATAAATCAATATATATAGTTATATATATATATATA
>CABHPR010127595.1:7338-20465 GCA_902168415.1 Peromyscus melanophrys
CACACACACACACACACACACACACACACACACACACACACACACACCTTGCCTTTCCTGTCTTGTGTTCTATCTCCCATTTCTTGTCAGGGAATGATATGACAAAAAAAAGCCCTCACTGGATATAGCCACTCAATCTTGGACTTCTGATCATTATAATTACCCAGTATGGTATTCCATTACAATAGCATAACATGGAATAAGATAATGCTATTTGAAAGTAAGTCCTGGGGATGGGAACATAGTTCAGCAGTAGAAGGCTTACCCTAGACTCACTCCATAGTACCACCAAAGGATACCTCAACCCCAGGTGTGCTCCTGTGAGGTTTACTTTGCTTCCTCATCTTGTGTAGCATTTACTGGAAGAGATAACTATATTCTTAAGATTTCCAGACAGAAGACCACAGTGAATGCTTCCTGTGAGAACAGAGACAGGCCCCACGGTGGACACACTGCTTTCCTCACTCCCTGGTACAAACAAGCCAGGCACACATGTGCTGTCTCCCGCAGAATCATGTTGGGACTGGGAGCACTGTGCATTCTGAGAGCTCACCTTTTCTGGTGGTCCTTCCAAGTCAAGGCTGGACACACACAAATCTGGGATGGCATTAAGCTCTGTTTGTTTATTGCTTATTACAACCAATTTACTGACAAATAGGACTTGAAATAATTTAGAACTAAGTATTTCTCCCAACTTTATACATAAAAATAAAATAGTAACCATTAAAAAACAGATGGAGGGCATGGTGGTGATGGGAACACCAGAAATAACTTTTGGAATTAAGTGAGGCATGGTGGCACAAGCCTTTAATCTCAGCACTCAAGAGGCAGAGGCAGGCAGATCTCTATGAGTTTGAGGCCAGCCTGGTCTACATAGTGTGTTCCAGGTCAGCCAGGGCTACATAGTAAGAACTTGTCTCAAGGAAAGAAAACCAATAATGTCACAGTTATGAAAACCAATAATGTCACAGTCATGGCAGTGACCATGAGAACAAGATGAAGGTGTGAGAGAGAGGAGGTGTGATGTGGCAGACAGACACAAGGATGTTCTCACGAACTTTAACAGTCAGTACTTTTGCTGAGCACTTGGTCCCATGTGTCCTTGTCCAGCAGACGCATGAGCATCTTCATGTGGTCATTTCCCCTGCCCCGTGGCAAAAGGTTCGGGCAGAACAAAAGGCAAGCTTTCCTGTGAATGTGACCAGCGAGCCCTGGTTCAAGTTGACCCAAGCATGTGAGGAACAGGTTATTGCAGTTTTAAACTCAAAAGGAGCTGAATGGCTCTCTGGTCAAGACAGACACCAAAGAATCCCAGACAGTGAATACCAGAGATAGTGGCAACATACTCAGACACAAAACACAATACAGAGATATCCACACACATAAAATAAAACAAGAGGAGTGGAGCCAGACTGAGCAAGCCATGAGTAGCAGGCCTGTAAGTAGTGTTCCTCCAGGGCCTGTACTTCAGTTCCTGCTTCCACTATCCTGCTTTGAGTCTTCTCCTCGATTTCCCTCATTTAACTGTGACCCAGGATATGTAAGCCAAATAAACCCTTTCCCTCCCTGTCCTGGCTAGTTTTATGTCAACTTGACACATGCTAGAGTCATGTGAAAGTAGGGAACCTCAATTAAGAAAATGCCTCCATAAGATCTGACTGTAAGACATTTTCCTAATTAGTGATTGATGGGGGAGGGCCCAGCCCATTGTGGTTGATGCTATCCCTGAGCTGGTGGTCCTCGGTTCTATAAGGAAGCAGTCTGAGCAAGCTATAAGGAGCAAACCAGGAAGCCGCTGCATCAGCTCCTGCCTCCAGGTTCCTGCCCTGTTTGAGTTCCAGTCCTGACGGCCTTCATTGATGGACTACAGTGTGGAAGTATAAGCCAAATAAGCCCTTTCCTCCCCAACTTGCTTTTGGTTATGGTGTTTCATCACAGCACTAGAAATCCCAACTAGGACACTCCCCAAGTTGCTTTTAGCCAGTACTTTTCTCGCAGCAATAAAAAGCAAACTAAAACAGGTGGTATACGCCTGTAATCCCAGCACTGGGGGATAAGGCAGGAAGATTATGACTTTCACACTAATCTGGGCTACATAGTAAAATCATATTAAAAAAAAAAAAAACAGAACAAAATCTCCAAAGAAAACAGAAACATCATGGCGTCTCCCCTGGCTGGAAAATGAAATGTCAGCAATAGAATATGAAGAGCAATGAGACAATATGTTTACTTCCTTCCTGCAGTCAGTTACCTAAAAGCAAAAGGTGAATAATTATGAGAAGATATGGGGAAAGCAGAGTTCAATAACATTCAAGGAGCAACCTTTCGATCCCATCGTATATACCACTCATGCAGGCGAGGGGCATGAAAGAATTCAAAAGGTCAAGGTGAGGGTTCCTCTGCACACACTATACTAGTCAACCTTTGATGTGTTGCGGCCCTCCCATAATGACAGCCTGGGCTCATGCAGGGTCAGCCTTGGAAGAGTTCAAGTGGCATTATCGAAACTCTTCCCAGAGCTCCTTGTCTGGTGAGAAAGAAGGAGGCAGCACATTTCTATTCCCATTTACAGATGAGGAACATAAGACAGACCCAGTGGGTGGCTTGTCCAAGGTCAAAGCCTGTGAGAGGCTAAGAAAGCCAATAGAGTGGGCTGCTCCTCTGAGTGAATTATGCAGCTTCTTACTAGGTTCTAAAGTCAAATTGTCATGGTAAAAATGGTAGACACCTAAGGGCCTCGTTCCCAAACTCCAGCAGTGAGCTTGACAATGGATTTGTATGTTTGGGAAGCCGAGGCACCTTTGACTTTCTGTGTGATATTTCTGTGCAATGAAGAAACATGAAAAAGTCTGGGGGCAGACTTTATAGCATTGAGGCGTGATTTTTTTTTTAATTTTAGAAAGGGTCTTGGTATATAGTCCAGGCTGGCGTTAAACTTATGGTCTTTCTGTCTCAACCTTCTGAGTGCTTAGATTACGGGCATGTACCACCATGCTTCGCTACAGCATGGTGGCTTGGCTACAACATGGTGGCAAGCACTGTTTACTTTTCCCAACATGCCTCCTAATGCAAAGGTCTCCATAGAAAGACTCCTACAAAGATAAAAGGAACTGAGTTTTATCTTTCCCCCAGAATCTTTTTCCTGTATCATTTAGAGAGAAAGAATAAAGAGAACAGAAAACTGAGGTGAGTAAAGAAGGCAAAATGGATGAGGGGTAAGAAGCAGGAGAATGTCTATACTCAAAGTGTCAGTGTGACTCAGATGACCTTGATGGCACCCTCTCTCACAAGCCATCATAGACACTTTTTATTATCATCAAAGTCATATGTGCCCTTTAACTACTTAGGCGTACTATACTCTCTAGCAGAGAAATGAAGAAGGTATGGAAAAGAATAAAGCTATGATTAAAAAAAACTAAAGACTGAGAAAATAGACAGGACTGATATGAGCCACAGCTCTGAGAAATTCTGCTTTTCCAATTCCACAACTTTACCTGCAGTGTGAGCTCAGGGGAGCAAAGGGTGTTTGGTTTGGTCACTGCTGTCTTCCTGGGACATAGGACATAACACATGGTGAATATTTGTCAGGTGAATTCTTTGTGCCAGAATGAAATTTATACATGGCTGGCTAGAAGATGGCACTATGAAGGCTTCCTTCTTAGACGGTCAATCAGACCTCTCCCTTTTGTCCATTCAGGAAGGCACCAGTACAGTAGAGTTCACATTGGAGTCTGTTTTCTACTACTGTAAGTGAACACCACAGACTGGATAAATCTTCAAGAAAGTGGGTTATTTGATTCAAAGTTCTGAAAGCTGGACATCCTAGGACTTAGTACAGGCATCTATCTGTTCAGCAATAGACAAAGGCCTTGTGCTATATCTCACATGCCAAGGACATCACATGGCAAGACAGAGCAAGAGTGCCACCTCAGGTCGCTTCTTCTTCTTCTTAAAAAGTCACGAATGTCATCATGGGAACCCTACTCTCATGACTAAACTCTGAGTCCTCCTCAGAGAATCCAGCTCCCAATAATTATCAACAAATGGATTTGGGATCAAGTCTTCCTGTGAGTCTTGGAAGGACATTTAACTGGCAGAATTGTGCTTGATCTGAACCTGGAATCACAGCAGCTATGTGCACGATGCGAGCAAGTCTCCCATTTCAAGATAGCCTTCTCTCCCAAGGATCTCTGCTCATGATGAAAACTGGGTCTGAGCAGTCCACTTTAAAGGTATCAGAGGCACTGGGTTGTCCTCTCAGGAACAGCACAATTCGGATAGGTTCCCAGAATACAAGCATGCATGGTACACAGGAACAAATCTCTAATGATGGAATCCAGATCATTTGATTCACGGGTGAGGAAATTAATATTAATCAAAGGAACTCACAACTCTACTTCAAATTACAACACAGCCAGGGTTCTTCTTTCAATTTTTGAAGTAATTTGATAATTTTGAACTTTAAAAGTATTGATTAAAGATACATTATTTTCTTAATGTATTCATAACCCCTAAACTAGTTTTTTAACTTTTGGTATTATAGTCACTAAAAAACAGAGAGATAATACTAAGTATGGTTTGTCTTCAGAATCTTCATTTGTGACTAAAGATATACAATCTTAGGTAAGATAAAATAAATAAAAAGCTCAATAAGATGCAAATTTGCTTGATGAATAGGTCCATTTTCTGTTTTTTATAATAAAACAACTGAGCATTTTATTCTGAAAAAAAAAAAGGTTTATTTAGCTCACAGTTCTGGAGGTCTGAGAATATGGTACCTGCAACTGCATAATTCTAATGAGGATTTTCTGAGTAAATAGCATGGCTAAGGGGTGCCAGGACGGGAATATGATCACATGGTAAGACAGGAAACCAGAGAGCTTCACAGTCATATATTTATAACAATCTGCTCTCAGGGGAGCTAACTGGGGTTCCTAGAGAAATGCACAAATCTCTTCTGAGTGCAAGGCTCCCAGTGACTACTCGCTCTACACGAGGCCTCACCTCTTAAGGTTCCCTTGCCTGAACATCACCACACTGAGGGCCAGGCCTCCAACACATGAACCTTTGGGGCACACACTCCAGCTGTATCCAAACCACAGCAAATGGAGATGCTCCACTAGGCCACTCCTGTCTCCCTGAAGGCCTGGGGGGGGGGTGTGTGTGTGTGCTGAAAACACTCCCGTGAACAGCTATGAGAACAGGGCCATCCCTGGAGCCTGAAGACATTCCACAGGAGTCTTTTAAAAGATGATCCACCAGTCCTTGAGTGGTGGGTGGGAAGAGTGCAGAACGGGAATCTCTGGTCAGGAGCACAACCTCTAACTTTAGCATTCAACTTCCTCGGGAACAGAAGCCATGAACGGTGATCCCCGTGGAAATCCACGTCACTCATGCTGTAGTCACCTAAGTAAAGAGAAGCCCAGCAGGAAAGGGGGGTAGACAAAGGCTGCGGAGGCCTGGGAACCCCCATCTTAGCTAGAGTTCCTATCGCTGCAACGGAACACCATGACCGAAGGCACGTTGGGGAAGAAAGGGTTTCTTCAGCTTATACTTTCACAGCATTGTTCATCACTGAAGGAAGTCAGGACAGGAACTCAAACAGGGCAGGACCTGAAGGCAGGGGCTGATGCAGAGGCCATGGAGGGGTGTGGCTTTCTGGCTTGCTTCTCCTGGCTTACTCAATCTGCTTTCTTATAGAACCCAGGACCATCAGCTCAGGGATGGCACCATCCACAATGAGCTGGGCCCTCCCTCATTGATCACTAATTAAGAAAATGCCTTACAGTCAGGTCTTATGGAGGCAGTTTCTTAATTGAGGTTCCTTCCTTTCAGATAACTCTAGTCTGTATGTTGACCCAAGACTAGCTAACACCTCCCCCATGTTGAGGACTCCATAAATACCCTTCTGATGATGCCCTGTTGGACACTTGCAAAAGGCCAGGGTCTCCAACACGAGTGTTATCTTTGGCATTCATCACTAGAAGAAAGAGCTTCCTTGGGTTTATTGCTGAAGTTTCCTGGGCCCATGTTCTAGGCATATTTTGTTCCAGACAATCCAGGACCATGTATCACGAATTGCTAAATGGTCTTATTAATAAAAAACCCAGAGCCAGATATTGGGGTGAATTCTGAAAGATCGGAGAAGCAGAACAAGCCACAGCCAACTTCACCTCACCAACTCCTCAGCCGATCCTGTTTCTTCACACTGAAAGCCTCTGAGTCCTCACCCTTGAGGATCTCAGTTGAACTGCTTAAAAGCCTCTAGTTTCTGGTCCTCATGCTTTACATACCTTTCTGCTCCCTGCCATCACCTCCTGGGATTAAAGATATGTGTCCTTCCCAAGCAAAGACACGAGATCTCAAGTGCTAGGATTAAAGCCTATGCCTGGCTCTGTTTCCAGTGTGGCCTTGAACTCACAGAGATCCAGATGGATCTCTGCCTCTCGAGTGATAGGATTAAAGGCATGTGTGTCACCACTGTCTGGCCCCTATGTCTAATCTAGTGGCTGTTCTGTTCTCTGACCCCAGATAAGTCTTATTAGGGTGCACAATATATTGGAGGACACAATATATCACCACAGGACCACACTGGGGACCACCCATCAGCCATTTGTGCTACCACTCTTCCATCACAAAATAGTAACTTAGAACACATCCCTTCTGTGGGTGATGGACAGAGTTTGTATGTCCCGCCCATCAGTGAGTCGAGAAGGTAGAAAGGCTCTCTCTGGAAGTCTCTGGTAAAATTGTATTCATTTCAGTCAAAGGCTGCATCATTGCATAGTTCCTAGGATTCGATCTGACTGGGGCATTGAGGGAATGAAGAAAAGACAGACTGAAGGAATGACAGACACACATAGAAGAGCTGGGATCTGGTGGACTGGACTCTTTGATGGAATAATTGCAGCCACCCAGAAACTCAGAGTGCTTATTGTATACAGTTGGACACAGAGGGTTAGTGCATATAACTGAATGTGGAGGCAGGGCTCATGGTATACAGCTGAATCAAGAAGATGGGACCTGCTGATCTCTGTGGGTGCAGTCAGTCTTTCTAGGGAGCTGTCTTCAGAGCGTAGACACAGGGAGGGGGAAGTTGGCAAAGCTTCGAAAGATATTTTCTGCAAACACTGCCAACATCCACACATGAACCAGGAGGGGAAGCTTTGGCATTTTCCTGAGCCTCACCCAGGTAAGGCTTTGCCACTCCCATGAGACTGAGGCATTGGGGTCTTTGGCATGGCCAGCTCATGTCTACACGCACTCACTCACACTCTCAGGGATTGCTGCACTCTCCCCACCCCCACCCCCAGGCTGGCATGTTTCACTGTCTGCTGCATTGAGAACAGCAGAGCAGCTGTCACGAGGTTTCTTGCCATGAGGCACAATCTGGGGCTTGTGGTGACTCTCTGTTGGTCGTAACTCATCCCATTTCTTCACTTCTCTGCTTGTAAGTCCACACTTCCTCGGCAGCTGGCTGTTTCTGACATGTCTTTTCCTCTTCTGCTGGCTATGAATTTGTCTCTTTTATAAAACCATGCATTTCTCTCCATAGAGGTCATTGATTGTCACAACATTTTGCTTCATAGTTTTTCCTTTAGTTTTTCCAGCAGATTTTAGCCAAAGCCATGCCCCAATGATCTCTCATTGAAAGTGAGGCACATGGCAAACATTAATCCATGATCATTTTTCCTTCCTCTTTATTTTTTTTAAATTATTATGTCTGCTGAAGGTATATACCCCCAACAACTACTGGCAGTACTTATTTTTATTAACATTATGTCTTCTGGAGATGACTTAAAGAAATTGGAGGATGATTGTGGACTTTTCGTAAATCCTACCATACTCTATATAAAAGTCTTAAGATCCTGAGGATTTTAGTGTCCTGTAAGTTGACATCTTGGAACCAGTTTCAAGGGAGTAATTTTATGTTCAAAATGTTGCAACTATCTTGCAAAACTGAAACTCCTTACTCATTAAATAACCCCCCCCATTTCCTCCTCTGCAACTCCTGGTCCCCCAATTCTACTGTGTCTCCTTGTCTTTGACTCCTCTGTACAAAACCTATGCATGAAACTGTACGGCTTTGTCTTATTATCATGGGCCAGTTTCACTTAATGTAATGGTCTCGGGATTAGCCCTTGTATCAGAATTTCTTCTTTTAAAAGTCTGGGTGATATTTCATCATATATACATACAGACCATGTTGTTTCTCTCCTTACCCAGCCATGGCACTTGCAATGCTTACATATTTTGGTTCTTGAGAACTACCTGCCATGAACATGGGTGGACAGACAACTCTTAGGGATCCTGTCTTCAATCCTCCTCCTCTTTTTTTACTTTTTGGCACACTTTTGACTAAAAGTGTGCCACTACACCCAGCTAATTCTTTTGAATATGCATACCAGACTAAACCTTCTGGTAAGTTTTTTGATAGACTGCTTAGAAAGGAGCAGCAAATTCTCTCAGACATCCTCTCAATGGAATTTAAAAAAAAATGCAGTGATTATTAGTGGCCACCAACTGGGAAATGAAGTAGAGACTGATTTGCTAAGAGGTCCTGGCACATGCTCATTAGGGCAAAGGGCAGAGAGGTTAGTATGTATGTGTATTCTCACTTTATTTAAACAGCAAGCAGAGGTCTGTGGTAGATTTTGGAGAGAACATGAGCTCTGGAGACACTGCCAAGCAGCAGTTGCTAGTGGAACAATGTGGGTGGCAGCCTACGGTCACACTGATACTACAGCAATCTGCCTCCTTAACTTAAAATGGCTCCCCCATTCTATCCTCTGCCTCGTACTCTACTTTAAAAAGGGATCCATTTTCACACCAATGGCTTTCACAAACAGCACCTTACAAGGGCAGGCTGTCAGAGTTCTTCTAGCATGCTTCATTTGAGTACTTCTGGTTTCCTTTTTGTCCCAGGATGACGCTGTACTATGGAAATACAGTTAACCAGGCTGCACTGTGAACATTTCTGTGCTTCCCCATGCTCCAGGTCCAAGAATCTTAAAATCTTTGCTAAGGATGGAGGAGGGGAGGCAGCCCATGAAAGGGAACCGATGCCCTAGAAAAGCAGGGGCTCCCCTCCTCCTGCCGATTTGTGTGACAAGGGAGGCAACCCTCCCATGTGAAAGGCTTGCTGACTGGACATTGGCCTTTTAAATCAAAATTCACGGGCACTGGCCATGGGAAAACACCCAGCCTCAATGAAAAACAAAGAGCTAAGGAGCCTGCGCCTGGGTGCATTTGCTGCATTCAAGATGCAGAATTTTCTCTGCGGATCCCAGTCTTTTGTTGCCCGAGTGGCTGGTTCCTACGAAACTCTACAGCGGCTGGACAGGGGCTCCGAGGCCCCTACCCAGGTAGCGCCTAAATTCTAGAGCAGTGGACAGCGCCGTGTCAGCACAAAAGCTTTTCTTGTCTAAGAGGGAAGGGAATAGAGAATAGGGAAGTGAACCTGGACCCGCTGGACCAAGACCGTAGAGCCCGGGAGCCCTTTCGCTACTATATGGGGATTGGGGGTGGGGGTGGGGCTGCGACCCCTTTCTAGGCCCAGTTCTCTGGGTGTCTGACTCTTTTACATAAATGTTAGGGTTGATAACTTCCCAATATTTCTAACCACAGAGCAATGAGAAGAGCGGATGGGGTGGGGGAGGAAATAACCAGGGATCTGCAGCCTTTGCAGTCTTTCTTTCAATTCCTTTCCATTCATTGGCAAAATGTGTGTTGCCTAGGAAACCGCGTACATCTAGGCTGCATAGACAAGCCTGTGGGGGTGGTGAACTGAACTTTAAGTGGCAAATGCAGGCTAGCAATAAGAAAAAAAAAATCCTGAACTAAATGTCCTGTGATTTCAATAGATGGGTCAAAATACATTGTGCATCAAGAAAACAACATTTTCAAAATTTACTACATATTTATGAAAAGTCTCCTTTCTATCCGACTTCTTCAGTTACTTGAAACAATGACCTTTTGTGTACAATAAATGCACAGTTGAGGATTTGCCCTTGAAAATAATCTGACAATTGTAAAAGCACATATCATTGTAACGGTTTGGGGTCCTCCTTGTATAAAAAAAATGCTGGATTAGATTTTGCACAGAGATGCTTCTGCACTTGAAAACTAATTGGTATGTAAGAGATACTGAATGAAATACATTGCCCTTAAATTTTCATGTCTGATACGTGGCATAGAGGGAGAGGAATCTAATATAAAGAAGCAAAAACAAATGCTGGGAACCTGTCTGATTTTGCTTCCCAGTAGCTCTTCCTTGGAGTCAAGTGAAATAAGGCTGCTTTTTTTTTTTTTTTTTTTTTTTTTTTTGTTTTTTTTTTTAAGTTTGGAGATGAATGGAAAGCCATTCGGGAAAGAAGGGGCTGTTGTCAATATTTCACAAAAAAGTAGGTCTTTGCAAAAATTTAAAATGTGCAACACCGTAATCCCAATGACAAGTTGGGTGGGGACAATGGGGCAAAACGCATGAAAAGAAAGCTGATGTTGGACCAAAAGGCTCGATCCCCACGGGCGTCCGGCTTTTAGGATGATTCCTAGTCACGCTGTTCCAAACCTCTTCCGCTAAGAGAAATCCGAGAGGAAAGATCCTTTCATCTCTATGATCGTAAACATGAGTTTTTACCAGCTCCTTTGCAAAGATGTGGCTGTGAAACAGAAGCTGAGCAAGGAATCCATTAGGTGAGAAAGGCAGGCTCAGATTACCGGGTTTAGAGTTGAGCCCCCAGAGGCCCCTGAGCTCGGGATTGCTCCTTGGCTGGCGCAGCTAGGCGAGACGGCTGCACAGCGGCATCTATAATCGCAATGCGGGTGACACCCTCTCTGTGTTACTTTCAGGGCAGCTGATCACCACCGCAGCCACCACCTCTAGGGCTACACCTGGGATAAACCTTTCGGTTGTGCGTGTAGTCACCTTCCCTGAAAATCTGGGCGTCCTGGAGACAGTCCGAGCCCTGTCATTAACTCGTTGTGTGACCTTGGGAAGTATTCCATCTTCTCGCTTCTACATCTGTAGGAGGATTTGGGTGGGGAAACCCGGAGTCAGAACCTGGGTCCTTGGAGCCCTGCTAGTGGACATGTTGGCACATCTGCTGTTCTGCTCCTCTTCTCAACCCCACCCTGACTTGAGCACCCGCAGCCGTATCTGGAGAACTATGGCTGTAGAGCTCCAGTCTGGGCACACTGGCAATCGCAGGCGGCAAGGCTTTTGTTCTGGCTGTTTCTCGTTGTACATTAGAATTGAGCTTTAAGCCCGTCCTACACCCCCTCCCCCTGCGGAAAGGAGAGGCGATGACAGCTTGCGGATGGTTCTAGCAGGCCCTCTCTCGCTCAACAGCTGCGAGCTCTACCCTACAGCGAGACCCTGAGTCACTTGGGCCTCTCTCCCCAGAGAATGAAAAGGGTCACATCACCTCCTAAACCACTAGTCCCGCGTGGGGGCCGCGACCTCCAACCTGGGATAGTAGGGAACAGTCTCTGACACTCTTTTTCCTCCCTCCCTCAGAAGCACGCAGGTTTATCTCACACACGTGCGGAGACAGTAACAAAGGAATCGTTTTCTTCCACGAATACCTAGAAAATGCGGGTTTGAAGGGAGTGTGTGTGTGCACCGCGTCTGCGCAAGCGCTGATGTTAGTGCGCTAGGGTCTGCGGTAGTCTCTGGCTCCCTCACCGTACCGCAGTTTTTAGGCGTGTCCCCCACTCTCTATCCGCAGCATCAAGGCTGGGACCTCGTGGGCGCTGCAAAGGAAGATAGAATGCTCTAGGTAAAGATGGTTCTCGGATCCCACCCCCTTTCCTTACAACAGATGAGCCTAACGCTGGGAAGGACAGCGCCTGGCTGGTTTTTAAATACTCAGTTGTGGAATACATCTCACGCTTTTGTGAACTCTTTGTTTCCCCGACAGGCCCGCCCCCCAGAACTCCACCCTCGGTCTGCCCGCAGCACAGTTCAGGCAGCGCGGCCTGCCACACCCACTCCATCACTTGGGTGGAACAAAAGCCAATCGCAGGGTGGAAAGTGTTATTGGTATCAAGCTGAACGCTGTATATTCTTGGAGTGGGTTAGGCAGGGCTGGGCTCAGAGGTCCTTCTACCCCTGAATGCTGGCTGCTACTGCAGAGAAGGAATAGAGTTAACAAAGACAAAGACAAGGACAGCTGATGCTATGGGAGGAGAGGAACGCGCTCTGATGTTCCACGGTGTTCAAAGTCAGGATCTTTTGGACCTCTGTTTTTCCAATTACATTGGACTTCCTGGGATCACCTGTCTTTTCCTAAAGTTCTATGTAATGGGCCTATGCTCCTGGACAGTCGTTGATCTCCGTGGATGAGGAAGGGGGCAGTACTTTCGCCAGGTGCATTGGCTTGGCGAAGCCTGCCCAGCATTAGAAGAGGGATTGCCCGGGTAACACAAGTTGTTAGCTTAAATCCCCCTACCTTGTGTGCACTCGCAATACCGGACTGCACCTGCTCCAGTTGCCCTCTCTTCCCTATCCATTACCAGCCCTCTCTCAATCCCTAGTCTACGGTACTAATCGCCCCGCTTCGCCACACTCCGGCAGGATTCACGCTCCCAGTTCCCAGTTTCCCATACTCGATTTCCCCTTCTCCTCAAGTTCGAGACAATGATCACGCCCCAGCTTCTCCCAGGAACCCCCACCCCTCGCAAGGTCTTCACGCCCACGCTGATTGGCCACAAGCCCATAGTCCAGCCCCCTGGACCGTCCCTGGGGCTCAGAGCATTACGTCAACCCGGCCTGGAGAGCGCCAGCTAGAACGGGACTGGGGGGCTTTAACTGGGGGGCGCGGTCTGTCTGGTCTGCCCCACCCTCCCTACATAAAAGACCGAGCCCACCCGGCCGTCGCCCTCAGCCCATCGGTTCCGGACTAAGTTTCAGGTGGCCCTGCACAGGGTGTGGAAGGGGAGCACCGTCAGACCCACTGACATACATCCAAGCCAGCAAGAAGCTAACAAGGCACCATGCGAGAGATCGTGCATATCCAGGCGGGCCAGTGCGGCAACCAGATCGGCGCTAAGGTGGGCTCGCAGCTTAGGGGGTGGGGGAGGAATGCTAGGAGAGCGCCCCTCGGGATACTTGGGCACCAGAGCAC
>CABHPR010127596.1:0-14013 GCA_902168415.1 Peromyscus melanophrys
ATAGAGGAATCAGTGGCTGTGCTGGAACCAGAACCGATTCCATGCTCACATAGCTGTGGGAAGGGGTGGCTGAAGAGGCAGGGTCTCAGATCACACACGTGTACATACAAGGTTCAGCAGGAGCCACTCCCTGCCTCTTTAAAAGTATCAGCTTTCTATACTTCATTCCAGCAGGTGTTTTACATATAAAAAGAAAATTTAGAACTACTGCATTCCACCATGTTGCCTTTAACTCAGACTCACTCCTGATCACCAACCAGAAGACTGGAGGCTAGTACCCAGAGCTGTCACCTTTAAGCAACAGCCAGTCACCGTGAGGCCTCGAATCGTTTGTTGTCAGCCTGTTTCAGCTCAAGAAGCCCCTGTGGGTCTACGGTGAATTACTGTGGCAACACCTGCCCTGCCCCACAACAGGTCTGCGTGTCTGTACATTTCCGCCTTGTCAGTTCCGTTCCTGATGTAGCCACGATGAGCTTTGTGTCAACTACCACTTAACCATGGCACTCCAGTATTTCTTTGTCTGGCCCTCTTTGGAGGAACTGCCCTTTTGTGTTCAGGTGCAATGTAGATGATCCTCTGGGAAGCTTGCTCAGTACACATCTGACCTTACAATCCCTACTATGTCCTGTGACTTCTTAGAGCGTTCACCACACTGTCTTGTTTCCGTGTGTGTGTGTGTGTGTGTGTGTGTGTGTGTGTGTGTGTGTGTGTGTGTGTGTTGGTTGGTTGGTGTCTGTGTGAATGTGTGTGCGCATGTGTGAAAATATTCACAGGGGCCAGAAGAGGGCATCAGAGCTCCTGGAGGAGGAGTTAAAAAGGCAGTTGTGAGCCACCTGCTGTGGGTACTGGGACCAGAACTCCAGTCCTTTAGGAGAGCTACAAACATTCTTAACCTCTGAACTGCCCCTGCAGCCCCGCCTCCAGCTTGTTTTGAAGTTGCTTTTCATTGTCCTCAGCCCCCAACCTCTAAGTCCATTGAGGTCAGTGGGTCTGGCTGACCAGTGGTCATAGTACCAGGCCCTGGCATAAATAAGACAAGCAGTCAGTGTGCATCCAATTTCTGCTTCATAGTACAATGCCCAGCTCTGCTTCTTCTGTTTAAGCATCGCTGTGTTGAGCCTCTCCTGTGAACAAACAGAAACTTATTTCTAGTGAGGGCCTAGAACCTTCCAGTGATATCCTAGGACCAGGATATATTTAGCACAGTTTGTTGAAGATTGCTCTTCATTGTTACGATCCTGGAATATTGTAAAATTCTTAAGTGCTCTTGACTCATCAGAGGCAAATTAGATTATTCATTTAGCAAACATTCTGAGTGTGTGCTTTGCACAATCATGTGCTCAGTGTGATGGAGTATGTCAGGGTAGGCTGACAGGTTTTGCTCCTAGGATGGATCGTGGGGCCTTTAGATTTTCTTCCTATGTTGAACATCAGAAAATAAAGCCAGCCTGAAGAAAGCTGATCTTTAGAATAGAGTTATATTTAATATAAGACTGAACACCAGAGGTGGCTCTTCACTCAGATTCCACCAGCCTTCGGGAGAAATGAAAATACATCAAATGCAAACCTGCCCGTATAAGCCCACAGTCTAAAGGAAGCAGGGAGGGTTTTTACCCAGATATGTCTAAAACAAACAGGATGTGAAAAATACGGAGTGAGTTCATACTGGCCAGCAGGAGAGAGAAAGTAAGTCTGTGTATCATCTGGCTCCGGTATACTGACCCAGCAGAGCGAGACAAGATCAAACTCTTTCCCTCTGTAACTCCATCCATCCTCAGAGCACCAGACGTCTCTTCTCATACTTCACAGAACGGTCGCAACCTCTCATACCAGTGCCAGCACAGAATGAAGAACTGCTTGTTACGTACCTCTCCTTTAAGATGACATTACCTCTTGAAGCCCACTAGTCCCCTGGAGAGAATTAGGACACTTGCCCTCCCTAAACTCACCTCTGACATCTCTGATATGATCTACCCAATCTAGATTTATCGTAGTCTCATGAAGAGGGAACTTGGCATGGCCAGCAGAGAGGAAGGGGAGATGACAACCAAGTATTACTCAAGGAAGCACACCACTACAGAAATCCAGAGACTCCTTAGGCACCATGGATAGCTCAGAGGATAAGTGGACCCTTCTGAGCTGTTTCTGGTAGAGATGCCCAAGGAGCATGAGCCTGTTACCCTACAGGAAATAGAGAGGCTGTGGAGTGATCAGCAAGGCTTTCTGGAGGAAGTGGAATTTGTGGAAGCACGGGGAAAGAAATTTTCCTTTCAGAAAGATCACTCTAGTGTTGAGATAAATTGGAGAGGACTGGAGGAAGATAGAGAGAGCAGTGGGGGAGCTGTCAGAGCACAGTACAGTCACCAGTGTGAGCTATACAGGATCAAACCATACCAGGTAAGAAAGACCCAGGAGGTAGAGTGAGGAGAGCCTGGACATGGTGGAGGGGAGGGTGTTTAGGATGACTCTGGGGTGTCTGGGCATGTGCCCAGACATCTGTGCTACTCCCTGAGCTGGAGACCACAGCAGTAGGTTAAATCCTGTAGTAGAGACAGAATGATGAGCAGAGGTGTAACTAGTGGTCTGTGTTGGGGGTCAGGATGAGCCCAGGTAATCCGGGGCAGACATGTAGGGGCCTGGGGTTGTACAAAGAAGCCACACACACACACCATCCTCTTAAGAATGGAACAGAGACAATGGTGAAGAAAGATGGAGGGGAGGAGATGCTGAGAGCAGGTAAAGGGGTCCTACCTTTCAGGTCCAGGCAGGGACAGCAAGTTCTATGTGATGGTAAAGTGAGCTGCACAAAGGAGATTAGAGCACAAAGAGCCTCACCAGAGTGATAGCATTTGCCCTGAGTATAGCAACCTTGTAGCTTGGCAGTGTACTTACATAGACTGTCACTTAGTGCTGGCCACTTGTCCTTTGAGTACGGACATTCTTGCATTAACAAGCATTGTAACAGCCCAGTCAGGAGCTGCTGAAGGGAGTCAGGGCATGTCTGAATGTGGCTCCTTGTCCCTTGTCTCAGGTCAGTGCTCCAGTTACTGGAGACCTCTGCAGAGAGCCTTCATTCATCACTGGCCAAGCATTTCCCAAAGCGTAGTCCAGTACAGGAGACAGGGAAAGGCAGCAAGGCGGCCGCAGAGCACAAAGCACAAATCCCTGGGGCTGCCATGGCCCTGGCCTATGGTCTGGCTGGCCTGCCCAGTACTTGTTGATGAATAACCTCTAGTGGCCTCTAGATAATCCGCGCACTATAGAGCATGAATTAGAACTACTAGACAAGAGCTTCCCTTCCACATGTTAAATGCCCACTGTGTCTCAGCAGCATTTCAGATACTGATTGTGCACGACAAAGTTGTGGATCTTGCCTTCGTGGAGCTAAAGTCACAACAGCAGAGCTTGGTCGGACAGTGAAGCAAGTGCAGTGATGGAACTGGAGGAGACAGCGGCTTCTGGTGCCACCCTCCAGGTCCCAGGGAAAGCTGCTAGAAGCTGTGATAACTTCCGATTCCCACTCCCTTTGTCTCTCTGGCATCTTTCTAAGGTCATAGGGATGGATGATAGTATTGAACGTCTCACTGTATCTGGCACATGACAGTTTCTGGAAATGCTGAGAGATAGCTGTCACTGTAGCCTAGGCAAGTGGAGGGATTTTGTGTGGTGGACTAAGGAGAATATTACTGGGATAATGGTGCTTCGGTCACTTGTCAGCCATGAAAGTTTATGAAATCCACTACAATAGGGCTAGCTCCTGGTTTTTAATGCATGTTCTGCCCACAGTTGATCAGGTTGTATTTGTCATGGGTCATTAATTGACCTGGCATCTCTGTTGTACTGTGTTAATGCTGAGGGGAGATGCACTTCTCTCAGTTCATATGCTCAACAGGTTAGGCTAGAGAGGGGCTCCTGTAACCCTTTCCACTGGGAGTTTGCAACAGAGACATTAGTGAACTTACCTCTGGGCTGTGATCCATTAATGATGACTGAAATGCCCACAGAAGAAGAAGCAACAGCCTTGATACCACAGATCTGCCATGCTGAATGGTGTGATAATTCAGCCAGCTCTGCTCTGACACACAACTTGTTAGTCTCAAGCACCTCTGCATGTAACCATTTTCCAAGAGCAAGTTTAAAAGGCATACTTGGAAGAGTCTCTTGGAGCACAGCACATTGTTGGGACCATCTCACATGCTTCTGCCTCTACAGAGCTGCCCTCCCATCCCTAACTAGACCTGAAAGCAGAACAGCATCTGAATTGCCAAGAAATGGTGGGTGGGTAGGAGCAGTGATTAATTGCTATGTTGACTAGCACAGCCCTTGCAATGGGGAGTAAACAAATATGCATTAGACTCCAAAGGACATAATCTGAGTGTTAGCAACAAGAATATCTGCTTATCCGGAACTTCACATAAGAGGATCACTCCAGTCAATCAAGGATGGGCTGTGTGAAGTTCCTGAGGGATGTGACTAGGAAGGAGACTGTTGTTTCTTGGCTCAGTCACAACTCTGGCTGAAAGGCAGATGTGATAGGAGTGTGATGACACTTGCCACACTTAGCAGCCATTAACCTGACATCTCTTTGCTCCCTGTTAATGCTGGTTTGGGTTAGAAAGGCAGCAACATGTAGTCCCAAAAGATGTGGGGGCGTACATCTCATTTAGCACACGATGCAGGGAGCGGGTTGGGTTGAGGGGAGACACTCCTGTTTGCTTGTCAACCCTCTAAAGCACCCACAGCATATTAGGACCTTTCATTGGCACAGAGATCCTGGTCATCATGCTGAATGGCTTGGAAAGCCATTTAGTCTTCTGTGCGAGTGCTATTGGATGGGAAGAAGGGCAAGATGCAGCTTTCTCAATTAACACAATGTCTGGGATGCTGGTACATAGGAGCAGTGCCACATTGCAGCATTGTGTGCATGCCCTTTGGTATTCAAAGTACAGCAGCCATAACCTGCTTGGAGTTCCCACCCTGGAAAGGGGACGCTGTCCTCTGGAACTACTTCAGCAGGCTCTGAAAGCTAGACATAGAGACTCCATGCATTTAAGGGTATTTGCCCTTCCCTCTGAGCCACTGAAAGCTTCTGGCCCAGTGAGAAGGTATCTATAGACTTCCTCCTACAGTGTGTGTATGAGTTCATTCATGTGTGTGAATGTGATACACTTACATGTACAGGTTAGTTAGTTAGTCCGTGCCTTCTGCCTTGCCTGAGATGGCCTTTGTTGTTTACTTCTTTGTACACAAGACTTGCTGGCTTGTGAAACTCCAGGGATTCTCTTCCCATCTCTCCATAGGAGCACTGGGATCCCAGGTTATGCTACTGCACACTACTTTTACTTGGGTTCTGGGATTTGAACTTGGAGCTTCATGCTTGCACAATGTTGTGGTTTCAGTATGAAATGTCCCTATAGGCTCACCCTACAGGTTTGGACACATGGCTCTCAAGCACTGTTTGGGAAGGTGGTAGACGCTCTGGAGCCTTGCTGGAGGAAGCACATCTCTGAGGGTGGGCCTAGGGTTTATCAGCAGGCCCACTTTCTCATCACCATTTGCTTCTTGAGTGTGAGTGTGAGTGTGACCAGCAACCCCTTGTTCCTGCAGCCTTGCCTTCCCTGCCGGCTGTCATGCCTTTCCCACCGTGACGAACTTCGTCTCTGGAACTCTGAGCTAGAGTAAACCCTTCTCCCTTAAGTTGCCTTTGTCAGGGTGTCCGGTCACAGCAACAAGAGCAGTGAGACCCCAGTGTACACCCTCTGCTGGCCTCATGGATTCTCAAGTACTGGGGTAATGGGCCTTTTGCTTTTATTTTACAGCTAATGTCTATTATTTCTTTAGTGGCTAATAAATGTTTTTAAGTACCCAGAGACTATTTAAAGCGAGTATAAATTAAAAACAAAATATGTATATAGCCAGCCTTTAATTTTTACTCTAGCTCTCTTTTGAAAAATAAGTAAAATATAAATAGGAATGCATGTGTGTGAATGTTTGGAAAACCCTAGAGGGACCTAAACAATTATTGGAAACCATTAAGAATATTTTAATATAAAAGGAAAAACAAAAGCACTTAGATCTTTAACTGATGAGCAGAAATGAGCCCTTGCCTCTCCAGTGTTAATGAACCTAGTGCAGAGACTGTTATCTGGCCCTACGTACATGTACACTGAGAAAATACAACCAACAAGATGAAAAATCCACAGGAGTTAATGTTGCTGTAACAAATGATCATTAGATTTAAAGACATAAATGTATTCTGCAGTCTGGAGGCTTCTAAAGTAAGCCCTTTGCTCCGTAATGTGCACGGCCTACTCAGAAGTGGTTCCCAGGGACCAGGATCCCAGGTGTTTACATCTGTACCCTTCCTTTTGATTCCATGATGTAGTTATTTGAGCGCTGCCAGTGTGATGGGAGACCCGAGACAAACGACAGCACTCAGTGAGAGGGCAGAGGAACATGTAAGGGCATTCTGAGGACTGAGTGGCCCTGGAAACCTAAACCCCAGCTGTTTCCATGGAGAAATATGCCCCATGAGGACCTTCTTTGAAATGGACTTTTGAACTCCTGCTGATTTATAAGTTGGGGGCTAATGGTATAAAGCCATCACCTACGGATGTGTGAAATTCTCAGCACTAGCCTGTCATCAAGAGTTCATTTGACTGACTGCTGGGTAGATTACACTGATAAGCGTAGCAGAGAGAGACAAAAGACAGAAAGAAGCGCTCGCGGCTGCCCTCCAGAAGTCTAGTTGGCCAGGGAAGACCTGACTGTACTGTGGCTTCTGTGGTGCCTGAGCCAAAACGCAGGAGTCTGCAAGCAGCAGCAGGGAAGGGGATGTGAAGCCAGTGTGGTTAATCAGGAAAATGCAGGGTTCCACCCTGAAGCATGTTCTCTATTCATTTGTAATCCCCAGAGGCACCAAAGACTTTCACATTCTTCCTGGAGAGCCAGCCCTGTGGGTGAAGCCATGGCTATAGAGATCCTGGCATGGGCAACTTGAAATCACACAGGAGAGGTTCAAACCTTCTCACCACCACCACCACCACCACCACCACTCCCCCCCCCCCCCCCCCGTTCCCTTCTGCTTCTGCCTCCTTGTTATCCTCCTTTCCTTCCCTTTTCCCTTTATTTATTTTTATTTATTTTTGATAGTGGTTTCTATTGCTGTGTTTTGGTTTGGGGTTATTTTGGCAGCAGGCTGGGTAGAGGATACATCCCATCCCAGGTTCCACCTAGTGAATCAGTGTCTGGAGCCTGTCATTTGAAGCTCTTGGTAGTTTTGAGTAACTTTCAGTGAGTCTCCAAAGGAGGTAGGTGCTGGCCAGTGATTCACCTGAGAGGTGGGAGCAGGGTATGTGTGTGTTTGTGTGCGCACGCATGCAACTTAGCCCTAGCTAAGGCTTAGTTGTGAGCAGAAGTCAGTGCTTTTCATTTCCAGCAAGTTTGAGGTTACCAGAAAGGAGAAGGGGAAATGAGAGAGACAAACAGATTGGGAGTAAAATTCTCAAATGTGGGCTGTGCTCCAGCCCACTGGGAATGCTAATGGCAAAAGAAGTTTCAAAGCTGCTAGGTTGAGGTATGCAGATCAACCAGTCTGGCCTGCCTCAAAGCTCCTAAAATAATCCCTTCACTCTGTTGTACACAGGGCTCCCTGAGAAGTGCTTCCCAAGAACTGTCATTAGTAAGGAACCACATCCAGACCTTTCCTTGTGATACTGTAGTGTGGCTTTTAGAAGCAGTGGATCTTGGCCATGTGCATTAGCAGAAAGAATGGCATTCCCTCCAAAGGGTTGACCACATTATCACCATCATTACCATCACCATCGTTGGCTTCCTTTCCTGCTGCAACAGAATTCGTGACTAAAGCAACAGAAAGGGCAGGAGAGATGGGCCAGCAGTGGGGAGCCTGTGCCGCTCTTGCAGGAAACCCACATCAGGCAGTTCCTGTCTGCTTGTAACTCTGCCTGCAGGCGGATTGGATGCCTTCTGCCTGCAAGGACACTTGACTGGCATGCACATAAACACACACAGACACACACACACGCACACACACACGCACACACACACACACACACACACAGACACACACACTAAAATAAAGACATTTTCTCATAAAGCAGCCTTCCCACTTTGCTGGATTACTCAAAAAAAGCATAACTTCTCCTTTCTTCCCTCACTTTCCTAAGCACATTTCCATAACACTCTTTCTAAATACCTGTTTAAAGGCCTTCACTCTTTTTCTGAAGCCTCCTCCCCACCATGTGGCTGACCTCCATGCCTAGAGCTGCATTCAGACTACATGGATTTCCCCAATTAATTTTCTTCATTGGTGAGACTCACACCTTGACTGCCCTGGGGTTTCTCTTTGAGACTCTAATAAAAAAAAAAAATACCTTCTTTGGATAACCTTTGGCTTTGTTTAACTTTCAATACAAGACAATTAAATAAAATATCTGAAAAAAAGGAAGTAATTTAAAAGAAGGAAATTTTATATTGACTTACAGTCCATTATGGAATGAATTCTTGACAGTAGAAACATAAGGTGTTCAAACACGCCGCACCTGCAGTCAGGAAGCAGAGAGCAACGGATGCTGGTGCTCAGCTTGTGTTGCTCCTGTTACTCAGTCTGCAGGTTGGCCCGTGGGAAGGTACTACCCACCCATAGCTAATAGGGGTCTTACTGCAGCTAATGCAATGTAGAAGCTCCCTCACAGCCATGCCCAGAGGCTTATTTCCAAGGTGACGCTAGAGTCTATGAAGTTGGTGATGTTAGACATGGTAGCCATTAGCACAGAGCATGTACTGAGTATTCACTATGGTTTCAGTACTGAAGTACTCTGCACAAGTTTGCCTCACTTCACATTCCTGGAAGTGATGTGATAATATCAAAACTCCAAACGATATCGTGTTGAAGTAGCAATTGGCCCTGCTAGCAGTTGCATTTGAAGAGAAGTGACATGCAGGGAGGTTCAGCAACCTGTCCAGAGCCTCGTTCCTGTGACAAACACGGGCACACACCAAGGCTTGCACCTCCAAATACAGTATTCTTCTTAGATCTCTTTTTATTTACTGCCTTCCTGGCCTGGGCTACTGGTGGGCGAATAGAGATGGGAAGTGAGGAGAGGTAGAGGCCTTGGAAAAGTAAGACAGAGATGAAGTTCTTTTCTGCAGGAGGGCTTACAAGGAAATCGCTGCCCTGGCTGGCAGCTGCTGAGGGAGAGGCTCTTCCTGACTTCTCCTGTGCTGTGGGAGGATGCATGTATGGAGAAACAGAAAATAAACCAGCACACAGCAAGATCACAGAATGATGGTCAGTCAGAAGGAGACTGCCTTTATAAAGTCCAAGTCTCACCTGCTCTCTGCAGGTTTCTTATTTGGGGGTTTTTGCTTCCAGAGAACGAAATCAGTACACTGGATTCTGAGTTTCTGTAGAGTCTGGGTAGACTCACCAGAGAAAAACAAGAATGGCAATACACAGTAATCACTTCGCAACTCTCAGAGGGACAGATTTCAGCTCTACCTGCGCCCCTCTCCCCCTCCATCTCCAGACTGCAGCTCTTCTTCCTCCGTGCTTCTTGTGCTTCTAACGAAGATCCTGCATCTTCCCCAAGAGGATGAGAAAACACATGCACACTGGAGCATTCCATAAGGTTTCTTCCCTGTGGCCTGTGGTAGGTTATGAGTTGCTCTGACTTCGGTCGGACAGAGTTGTTACTGGTGGCTACCACCAAACCCTTCAGGCTTCTCTGCCACTACCCTTGGAAAGCCAGAAACCTTTATTTACCACTCACCAAACTTCAAGAAATATTGTGCAAACAAAAGAATCCCTTGAATGTATACTGCAGTCTGTGCTGCAGGCTCCCTCCTGTTTTTCCCCCTAAAAGGGACATATCTTTCCTCTCCCTCCTCCTCTCCCTGTCCCCCTTGCAGACTCAACAGTCTCTGGTTCTAAATGTAGCGAGTTCTGTAATTCTTTGTGCTTTGCAGATTAGGAGAGTGAAACATTTCAGCCACTACCTGTGGGTTTACACTTCGCTCCCGAAGGGCAGATCTGTGCTCCACCATACTTCTCACAGCCAGCAGCACCCTCAAGGCCCACTGTATTTCAGCTTTGGCATAGAGAGCCACATGGTTTGCATAGCATGCATTCCTGAACAATAGAAATAGCCAGTTCAACTTCCATCGCGTTCCCAGCAGGTTGTGGGTGTTCCGGTGAGAGGAGGGACAGAGCCTTTCATGGTCCACACGTGACGCTACCCCACCCACCACACACACATATCTAGGTCTTCAGAGGCTAGCTGACGTAGTACTGCTCTAGTTCAGGTGCAAATTCAAACTTTGAAGTACTTCTGTCTTTTTATCCAGAGGCAGGGAGTATGAATACTTGCCTCTTAAAGCATCACCGTGCACCCAGCCCTTAGTCTGTGAAAATAGCCCGAGCTCTTGTCCAGTTCATCTTCGTTAGTGAAGCTGTCTCGGCACACTTTGAGAAATGAACATTCTGGTTGGGAATGGTGCCAGCTGAGAGAGACCTGACACTCTTCTTCCAAAGGCATGACCTTGCACCACCCAGCACCTGGAGGATTCCTTATACTAAAGCTGCAAGTTGGGAGTTACTTACAGTTTTGTTTGTATAAAAGTGTATCCAGAAATGACAACAGGAAATGTTGAGGTAACTTAGTTGAAACACACCAATTTTTTTCCTGCTTCATTGGAGTGGAGTCTAGCACCCTCCCAAGGAAAGCGTTTCCACACATGCTGCTTGCTCTCAGACATCTAGCTGCCACACCTTTCAAACTGGAACTTAGGACATCCATGTCCTCTAACTCACATACATTTCTCTCACCTTCACCCTTCCTCAGATTCTTAAAGATGTTCACAGCGCTGGAGTTCAAATAAAAAGACCAACTCCCTGAATGAATTGCTCGCCAGCTTTACAGCATATTGTTTGTATATAATTCATAAGTCAAGACACCAACTGGTGGGTCTAAATCAAACTCTTTTTAGAACAGCACTAAAAAAAATGCATATTTTATTTTGAGCCACATGGTACACAGTCAAGGGAGGTTCCTGGGTACTTCTCTCTCACTCAGTGAGAAACTAGTATGACACCTCCTCCCCTGTACAGCTGCCTCCCTCCGGATCCTTCCCCAGCACCAGCCATGGAGGCCTTGACAAGTGGTTACTAGGAAGAAGGGGTGTTTTGCAACATTCCTTTTCGTTCTGGTAGATTTAAATGCTTGTTGAGCTGGAGGGGGAAATAGAGACTTTTAAAATTAGGAATGGAGGGGGAAAGTGTCCTCTGTAGTCAACGTAATTATGCTGTGTCAGCAGGTAGTTTATAGGGGCGTCAGTTTCTGAAAGGAGAGGCGCTGGCCTTTAATTATCCCAGTTGGTGTTCAGCTTTAGAAAGCCTGTGGACTTGCTGAGCATGTTAATTGAACCACTTTAGAGTTGGCCGTTCTAGAACCCAAACCTCCTTCCTGGAGGAAAGAATTCTAGGATCAGCTGATGGGGAGAGCCCCTTTCATTTCTGTTCCTCAGCCTCTAGCTCTCCTGGAACTTTTAGGTGAGTTTTTAGCTCCTCCGTTCATGGATTTATACCCTTCACAAACCGTCCATGAGTACAGGTTAAATGATGACCTCCCCAAGGCCTCCCTGTTTCAGGGGCCCTTAGACTGTAGGCCTGAGGGATGCCGGTAACAGATAAGTGCAGGAGGTCGTTTCAGGTGATGGGCACCACAGATGTGTGACTGTCTACCTGTTATCAGGTATAGGCCGCGCTCGCTCTTGGAGAGCCCCTTTGCCTCAGTGTCTATCAAATTCAACGTAGCTAACCCCAACCCTGAAAAATGGGGAGGGAGCACTATTTTGTCCATTTTGTAGAAGTAAATTGCAGTCTGAAGAAATGAAGCAGTTTTTCCAAAGTTATAAACCTTGTTGACCCAAACAAAAGATAGCTCAGCTCAATCCCAAAGTGTACTTGCTGAGGTATCTGATGGCCTGAGTTTGATCCCTGGAACCCACCTGAAAAGAGAGAATCAGTTCCCCCAAGTTGTCCTCTGACCTTCATACACTGGGGGCCCGCGCACCCACAGATGCCCCCTCCCCAATATATATGCCATAAATGTAAAGGAAAAGTGCATTGGTAGGTGCCGACTCCAGGGGATCTGGACCTGTGCTCTTTCCCCGGGTCTTGCTGTCTTGTCACACAGGCCTGCCTTTACCACTGGAGGAAACAAGGCTCGCAAGAGTCAAATGCCTTCCCAGCTCCATAGCCCATGCACCACCAGGTCTGCTATTCTTCAGTCAACAGCTAGAAAGCCTGGGGGCCCAGCCACATAGGCTGTGGTCTTGTGTACGGCCCCCTGTGGAAGCCAGCGGACTCAGGCGCATTCCACCACCGATGGATGGTCTGTCCATCGTCTCTCCGTTGGCCATCTCTGTGTAAGTTCCCAGATAACATGGAGCTTGCTTTCTTCTTTCAAGGCACAAACCTTTATTCAAGCTTAAAGTTTTAACTACGTTTTTCTTTTCATATATTAATTGTATGAAATAATGGATTTCATTAGTGTTCCGTGCATGTATGCCCTCTATTCTGACAGCATTCACTCCACTTTTTCCTTGTCTCCTCCACCTTCCTGCTGATCCTCTTCCCAAGCAGTCCTGCTTCTACTTAGGTGTTACATAAACATTTTTTTTTTCCACATGTGAGAGAAAACGTTCTGCATTTGTCTGATCTGGCTTACCTCACTTAACATGATACTGAAATTGCATCCATTTTCCTTCAAATGACGTGATTTTGTTCTTCTGTATGGTGGTTGAATAGTGCTCCATTGTATACTGATCACATTCTCTTTATCCTCATCCTTGAGGGGTACCTGGGCCGGTTCTGTAACCAGCTGCTGTGAATAGCACGGTGACAAAGATGAGAATACAAATGTCTGTCTTCTGTGCTAGCTGTGACTCTGTGGGAAAATAGACCCAGAAGCAGGATGACTAGATTGTATGGTAGTTAAGAGACATGCATATTGTATTTGTTTCACACAGTTAAACATTTACCATGTGTCCGGCACATTCCAAACACTTCACAAGCATTGAAACATTCATTTTTCTTTTCTTTTTCTTTTTCTTTTTTTTTTTTTTTTCTTCCAGAGCTGAGGACCGAACTCAGGGCCTTGCACTTGCTAGGCAAGCACTCGACCACTGAGCTAAATACCCAACCCTGAAACATTCATTTTTCAATTAATAAATGTGCTAGTAGAATGTGAACAGTTATTCTTCCCATTTTGCAGATGTGGAAAATGGTACAAGAACAGAAGCAGTTTCCTCTCGGTCACAGAGGAAGTAGGTTACACAGCTGCTCAGATCCAAACTGGATTTGTGCTTCCGTCTGTGAACTTGATTCTGGCTGTTGTTTCCAGTAGGTCCCATACCCTCTTAGTGGTAAACTAAGAGAGACAGAAGATCTTGAGTAAGAGAAGCCTACATTCAGAATCCAGGTGTTCACATTACTATGCTTGTGACGTAGGCCTATAAAGGAAGCACATGAATGAGGACCATTCCTTTCTCTGGGCCGTGGAGCCTTATTCATCTTTGTTGGCTGCGGGGAGGCTAAGATGAGGTAACACACATACACCTTGCCCTTGCAGCACCTGAGTCTTCTACAGCTGCCCTGTGCTGCGCTGGACTGGATACGTGGACTCTAGACTACATTGCACTCTTCTCAAAAGTTCTTTGCGTTTCTTAAGAGAAATGCCAGACCACAGTGCAGGGCACTGCAGAGAAGAAATATATTCTTGGGACACCTAAGAATTTGAATGCAAGCAAGGAGTGGCTACATGTGCCATTAATCCAGGCACTTTCAGAGACAGGCGGATCTCTGTGAGTTCAAGACCATCCTGATCTATATAGTAAGTTCCAGGACATGTAGGACTGTGTAGTGAGACCCTGTCTTAAGAAAGAAAGGGAGGGAGGGAGGGAGGGAGGGAGGGAGGGAGGGAGGGAGGGAGG